>LR551725.1:0-15991 GCA_900536415.3 Caenorhabditis sp. 38 MB-2015
TGTTCTTGTAGTTGTGAGTGACTTCAAGTACTTGTTTGTGGTCCATGATCTTGTCGATATCTTTGCGAAGTTTGTTGGAAACATGTCCGTTGGAGACAACATTTTTGACTAGGTAAGCCTTCTCATCCATGTTGATACCAGCATAGAACATGTAGTAGTAGGCAACCGATTCTGGATCTGAAAAAAAAAACATTGCGAAGAAATTTGAAATAAAATGATATTCAGGGTACTCATTTGTTGTATTGTTTTGATAACACTTGTTGTGAGATTTCAAAAATATGTCCAGGAAAAATTAGAAAGACGAGAGCCTACATTATTCAAAATTTATTGTGTGTGTGTCGCATGTCTATGTAGCGGTTGACATCGATTTGTCCCATTTTGTTTTGAAAAAATGACCGCTTTGCATACACGCGACGCCAACATCACATTTACATAGTCAAAAAATACGATTTCCAATCAATTTTTGTCAGATTTTCGCAATTCAATCACATAACTACGAGTTTTTTGCCTGGTATCTGGACCGCTGTAGTCTCAATATGAACACGAATTTTGTATCACACTAAATATTAGCTGGATAAGGAAACTTTTATCATAAGCTTTCTGTGATATTGGCCAAACTGATTATTTTTTTGTCTCCACAAACTCACCAACAAGAGCGTATCCATTGAGACGATTCAAGAAATACCGATATGAGATGGTTTGCATGTCCGCCATTTGAAGGAGTGGGTAGATGAGCACTTGTCCCGCAAGTTTTGGCACGGCTTGTCTCTCGTTTCGGCGTTGAGCAATAACTGTTGCCAGATTACCACCAGCCGAATCTCCCATAATGACAACTTTGCTGGTGTCAATTCCGAACTCGGTTGCAGCATTGGCAAAAAAGTAATCAACAGCGGTTTCGCAATCCAACAAGTTGCCTGGGAACACGGTTTCTGGGACAAGGCGATATTCTATTGAAATGAACAAAGTGTTCATTCTGCAAATTTATTGATTTATTGAATTTTTTCGAGGGAATGACACTGATCGTTTTCGCTCGAAAACCAGCATCAGCAGCAATCAAACTCA
Organism: Caenorhabditis sp. 38 MB-2015; assembly: GCA_900536415.3. Taxonomy (NCBI): domain Eukaryota; kingdom Metazoa; phylum Nematoda; class Chromadorea; order Rhabditida; family Rhabditidae; genus Caenorhabditis; species Caenorhabditis quiockensis. Next base: position 1,063 of record LR551725.1, read on the forward strand.
CTCTGATGACATTCTTCTCATCAACGAGTCGTACATTTCAACGTTTCCTAACGCGAAACCTCCACCATGAATGAAAATAACGGCACCACGAGTTGATGTGTGATTGTAGACTGGTTGGTTAACTTTGACGGGAACACCATTCCAATTACGCCAATACGAATTGACAATGCCATTTGTGTTGATTGTCATCCCAAGAGTGGAAGACATGTGGCTGAGTGCTAGACGAGTCCACCAGACCATGCTGCTTGGCTTTGAAAACAGTCGACTCTGCAAAAAATGTCATTGTTTTGGGATAATGTTTCAATTTTTTGAGAGAACTAACTGGATAATAATACGCTACGCGTAGTGCTGGCTCAACAATATGCATGATTATCCTATCCAATTTTGTTTTTGTAAATCCATCCGGAAGTGGTTTGTATAGGGTGAATGAGACGATTGTTGTGAAAATTGCTGTAGCCAGTAGATAATATCCGACATACTTCCAAATATTGGTGTTTTTTGCTTTGAGCATAATTGATTGAGGTCGATATTTACAGAAGTATTTACAGAAGAACCTGAAAAAAGATAAAAATAATTGGATGAGAACAAAAAAGAAGAGAAGAGAAGGCAAATGAAAGGAGAAAAATGAGTGAACTGATTGGCAAATGACGCCGTTGCATATTGGGCCATTGACATTTCGCAAGACAATCAACAACAAAAAAGCGCGCGCGCGCGGGTGTTTGAAAAAAAAGGATGGAGGGGGAAGAGAAAAAGGATTGGTGCAGGAAGAGGACGAGGGAACAACAAAAAAGTTTGCGAGTCCAGAATTTTTCAGAACGAAATTTTTTTTTTGCTCACAACTTTTATCAATAACAACGTGTCAATATGTTTATGGGTTTATAGTAGAACCATATTCTTTTTTGAATAATACCATTGTCAAGAAAACAACAGCAAAATTGAAAAAAGAACAGGATTCTACATCCCATGTTAATCTTTTCTTTTTTTGTTGTAATGGTTCAATATGCAACATTTTCATCATATTTTATTTTTCTCTTATGAAAACAGCGCACCCGACAAAAAGCGGGTATCGACATGCAATATGAGTTGTGTGTAAGTGGGAGGAGAGAAAGGCTATTTTATGTGTTCGTTTTGAAGTTTTCAGAGTAACTTTTATCAATAACAACGTGTCAATATGTTTATGGGTTTATAGTAGAACCATATTATTTTTTTGAATAATACCATTGTCAAGAAAACAACAGCAAAATTCAAAAAATAACAGGATTCTACATCCCATGTTAATCATGCAATATGGGTTGTGTGTAAGTGGAAGAACTGAAAGGTAAGATAGATTCGCTTCGAAATTTTCAAGAAATGATCAAATTTAAAAAAAAAATGTCCTGACGTGATGAATAGGTGCCAAGGCAACGTTAGAAGCGAAGAGTATAGTTGATTCACAAGTTTTCTGGATGAGTCACCGCTTCAACCCTTGGACTAGATGCGATATTTTGATCCAATAAGGTAAAATGTGGTCATGAAATGTGTTTGAATTGTTTAAATTATCAGTTATTTTTTGAAGTGTTGTTCTGCACTTAAAAAAAAAGAAATAGTGTATAGGATCGGATCTCAAAATAATGTTAAGACATACATTTTTTGTTACCTTATCAGTAGGCACTGAAAAAACATCATAAAACTTAAGGAAAATTGTTGGCACGTTGTTTTAAGAGACGTTATTTGTAAAAACTCAAATTTTGCTGTTATGCGTGGTACAAAAAAAAATTTTGTCTTTAATTTGGCTCAAATTTTTTTCCCGGAAAGTGATGCATCTGAGAAATTGAATGAACATGTGAAATTATGAAAAATAATTTTTTCACTCTTGGGAGGGAAGTGAAATGGGAAAAACTTCAAACGCGCATATCTCAGCTCTCCGTAAATATTTTTTCAAAATCTTTAAAGCATTTTAACGGACTCTGAGTGGAAAATAATTTTTGTGTTGACATCGAAAATAGAGCATTTTCGGCAAACATAGAAAAGCCATAGCTGAGGGCTAAAAACTCAAATTATACACGCAACCGTTTAACAGTAATTTAACTATTTTTAAAATGTTCCTCGCCATTTTTTACATATTATGAAGTATATTTGAAACATTTAACCCGACACCCTTCTCTCCATCTAGAGGCTTGAACATGTTGCTCTAAAAATCAACAAGCGGTTAACTGAGAACTGAGACTCGTATTTTGTGTGCTTTTGTTTTTTTATTATTTTAAAACTGTTTTTTTTTGTTTTTCGGATGTCGAGCATCATTTTCACTCTTCCATTCAGTCATTTTCTCATATACTGTGGCTTTTAGCCAAGGAATGTTTATGACAAAAAACTATTTATTGATGATATGATTTGAAAAAATAACTTGCAATGGAACGTTCACATTTTCTTGGTGTCAGGAACTTCGGAAGCAAAAATTATAAGATTTTCTACGTCTATGAAAATGTCTCTCACTTCTTGTTGAACCAAATTTCTCATAACATCTGAAAATCCTCGAACAAATATGAGTACTTACAAGGAATGATACCCGACGACCCCCTCCCTGAAAATTTTGATACTATGCGGAAATCGTAATACCTAGTGAGGTAGGAAAAACCACGAGGGGAATTTGTAAATTCATTTTTTGCCTGCGAGGAATCGGGCATGGAAGACATTTTTCGATGAGAAAGTGCCCTATTTTCAAAAACTCATATCGCAGCTCAAAATTATCAAATCAAGATGATTGAAAAACCATTTTACTGCAAAAATGTTCTACTATAAAATAAATTTTAACGCGTCTTTTAGACCCTAATTTAACTCTGTGAAAACACAGAAAAAATTGAAACTTTTATGAGGGAAAAACTTTTATACATTGATTCATATAAAGTGATAGATCCTTTTTTCTGTTTTTGAGTCATAAATTGAAAAAAGTTTCGTTAAAGGGCGACTGCGCGTTCACTAAAAGTTTTGCTTGTCCTCGTCATTTCATTGATTTGATTGTCAATCCGTATGGGATTTTTGACGGTTAGCGTGTATGTTCCAGTAAAAAACGGGAACCACAAAAAAGACACCTTCGTCACCGGAGGAAAACGTGCTTCACCGCACACACGTTTTTCGGAGAAAAAAAAGAAGAAAAAACGTTGTGTGCATACACAAAAACAAAACATCAAAACAAACGCGAAAATGCACACCCCACTGGAAAGAGAAAGCGCAGTCGACCTTTGAATTGTGATTTCGATAGATGTCATTTTGTTTCTAATCACATTTTTATGAAAATTGAACAAAAATTTGTTTTTCATTAGTTTTCTGATAAAATGCGAATGATGAAGCACTTATTCTGAATGAAACAGTAAGAGATAACGATGGGTCATCATAGGTGTTAAAAAAAAACTTCAGTGCTCCATCATGAATCTTCACTATTTGTGATCAGAAACAAAATAACCACTATCAAAATCTCAAGTTAACGACTTTCTTCAATTTATGACTCAAAAACAGAAAAAAAAAACTATCACTTTACTTGAGAGACATTTTCATAGACGTAGAAAATCTTATAATTTTTGCTTTCGAAGTTCCTGACACCAAGAAAATGTGAACGTTCCATTGCAAGTTATTTTTTCAAATCATATCATCAATAAATAGTTTTTTGTCATATTTCTTCATTCCACCGCTAAAAATGAAGCCAATATAAAAATGTGAAAAACAATGAAAAAATGAGAAATGACTCCTCAATTAATTATACTGTGTTTTCTGTGTGAGTTTGTTTCGCGTTTTCAGTATAAAACTTTCGATATTCAATACTTGAAAACATTCCTTGGCTAAAAGCCACAGTATATGAGAAAATGACTGAATGGAAGAGTGAAAATGATGCTCGACATCCGAAAAACAAAAAAAAACAGTTTTAAAATAATAAAAAAACAAAAGCACACAAAATACGAGTCTCAGTTCCCAGTTAACCGCTTGTTGATTTTTAGAGCAACATGTTCAAGCCTCTAGATGGAGAGAAGGGCGTCGAGTTAAATTTTTCAAATATACTTCATAATATGTAAAAAATACAATTTCAGAAGCGTTCATTTCGTAGATTGCGCTTTTATGATAATTTAGGTTTTTTTGTTTTTTTCTAAAGAATTAAATTTTTTATTTTTACTTTTTGTGCTGCCAATACGCTGGGTCAGATTTCAAAATAAATTATTTTTTCGTGTTTTTTTTTCAGTGATTTATGGAACTTTGTTTCTCTTGTTACACTATGTATACACCTTTATACATTTTTTCAATCCTTAATCAGATTAGTAGTCACTAACATAGTAGTATTCTAATACAATCCGGATAGACTTCATCTTTGGCACATTCTATTTCATTTCTTGCTCTTCTCTCTCTAAACACCAATTTCATGCTCTTCTGAGTGTGTTGTTACATGAGTAAATAATGTGGTGAAATGCCATTGATCCCGCCCTTTTTTGAATACAGTAGTTGTGTTGGCTCATTTCGAAAAGTGAATATATTTTGCTACGTCGTGAAAAATGTTTACGTTGGAAAATATATTAAAACCAAAACCACCAACTGTTGATAAACTACAGAATATTTTGTCTACGTTTAGACAGTCGAAACTGTTTTTTGATATGAATATGATTGAATTACACTCTGCTACAAGTTTACGTGAGTTTTTAGGGTACCATTTTTTCAAAGTCAATGAGGTGACACGGGACTTTCAGCATCATGTCATAACAATTTTCTGTCATTATTGTTGAATTTTAGGTTTTTTTTTCGCTAGTTATTCTGTCTCCAATCATGAGCTAGATCTTTTTTTTTCTTGCAGTTTTAATGTCAAAAGGATTGGGCATTCTTGAGAATCCCGAAAAAAATTTTCAGAACGAGGTCCTGACAGTATGTTTTATACAGTTTCCTATAGTGACTGAACTAATGAAAAATTATTCAAAAAGTTACCAAATCTGTTTCTTTAATCTTTTTTATTTTTTACAAAGCAAAGAATGGTATAATCAGATTTTGAATGTCATTGAAACTATTATTGTAATTGTTCGGTTTGAAACTTTTTTGAACACAACTTCTGGAACTCTTCTATATTTTATACAACACAGTAATCCAATCGGTAGAAACTAATTGAAGCACCAAAAACCACATATAATATCATTTCAAATAAATGAATCAGAATTCTAGTTTGAATTAAACTTATTAAATGTTATGGGGTGTTCTCAAGAATTTCTATGTGTTCTCTACAAACATTTTAAATGGGATTAGATAGTTGATGATTTATCAAAATAGCATAAATTCAAGATCTCATATCGAAATGTCATACTCATATTTTTTCGAAACAAATTGTATGCTCAAAAAGAGCCGGAAATAATATTCATCTGAAAAATTTTCAGCTCTTCCCGAGAAAATAGTTACATGTGCGACAGAATTTGGAGTATTTCTCAATGTAGTTCAGTTCCCGATTGGATGTATAACAACACTCATTTGTCTCAAACCCGATGGCTTCACATCCGGAACCACTTTAAAGGTTTTCGAAAATAAATAAAAACACTATTCTTATGCAATATTATTATTCCAGATTCCAAAAGAGTTTTGGAGGTTCTCAAAAAAATCAGAAAATTTGGCGAATATATGTGATACTACAGTTATTGGCGATATTTCATGTGGCAGTGAACTCATTGTTCATAAAAATTCTGACGAAATTCGTGGTGAGTTATTTAACTTTGACGAAAAATTCTGGACACGAAAAAAATGTCAAGAATTCTAATTAGTTTTATGAAGACGAGGGAGGGAAGGATAATTCGATTTCATCCAAAAACGCATTAATTTTTTGCCACCAAAAATAGATTCAAATTCCAGATGGTTATACATGTGAACGATGCGGGAAAATGTTCAGTTATGAATATTATCGCGACAAACACTTGAGATACACAAAATGTGTGGATAATGGTAATCGTAAATATCCATGCACTATTTGCAGTCGGTAAGTACAGTAACCCAGGAAAGATGGAGAGTGTCCTTTTTTCCGAAGGCGTCAAGAGGTACACTTATATGTATTTGTTTATTGTGTACATAGTGCCTGCCTTTGGTTTTCATCATGCTCAGAGATCTGAAGGGGAAATATTGAGGAACATATATACATTTTCAGATCATTTGAAAAACGAGATAGATTGAGGATTCATATTCTACATGTACATGAGAATCATCGACCACATACTTGTAATATTTGCAGCAAATCTTTCAGCCAGTCAAGTAGTTTGAATAAGGTAGGAATTTTTTAAAATATTGTCAAACACAAACAGTTTTGAGAAAACAAAAAAACATATCATTTGAGATATTGGTTCGGGAAATTTTCAAAAATTCCCGCCTACTCGAATCAGAGCTTTGTGGATACCACAAAAAACCTAGTGATAATCAATAAGAGTTACCGATTTCTGAATGGCTTATACAGTGAATAAATGATGTGGGTTTTGAAGTAGATTACTGTTTTTGACGGTTATCAATATGTTCACAGTTGTTGTCCTTTGTTTCTTTCATCTTGATAGTTTTTTCTTATTGAGAACCGATACTGATGTTGTACGTTTTGTTGCAAAAATAAACTACGACGAGGCCGAATTTGACGAACAATTTGTTTCGTTAACCCTCTTCTTCCTTCCTGAAAACAACTGAGTCTCTCGTTTCTCAAACTGTTTTGGTAATGTTGTTCATAGTAGTGCGTTACAGACAAAAGGACAAACAACTGTTTTTGGCAAAGACATATACAATAGAAGTATGTTCTGAACTTTTTTCTGACAACGTAGTGGCACATTAGTGTGACCAGTTTTACCAGTTTCAGAAAAGTGTTCATTTTTCCGGATATCCACCTTCGATAATAGTGAACACGAGTTATGAATTTGTGAATGGAAATTATCCATGCAATGTTACTGCAAAAAATTGACTGGGGACAGAAGATAATCAGCAGCCTATAGTTCTTAGAGTTCCTGTTAAACATTGAAGAAACCAATAATGAATATGGCCTTGCGTATAATAACGAGATGCTTTCAACTCGACAATTTTCTGTTATTTGCGATTGATCAATATGTGATTGTTGAGGCTCTCTGGTTTTCAGAATAGGCTGACAAGCATTTCAACATAAAATTTTAATGAAGCTTTTAGCACGTATTAGATTTTAGCCATCTTATGAAAGATGTTAGTTGTGAGCATTAAGATTGATCAAAAGTATCAATAACGTTTGAAAAAACTTTTTATGTAGGGATACAATTCTATATGGATTTCATAAAATTCTGAAAATGTCAAAGATTCTATTATCACACTGAAAGGAAGCTGTTTTGTTTTGAAGTCCACAGTTCGGGAAAAAATCATAAAGAACAATAAGTTGACAAATGATCAATTGTAGGTATAATTTTTCAGCACCTTCGAGTACATTCGGGCGAGCGACCTTATAAATGTGACTTTTGCCCAAAAGCTTTCACAGCTTCTTCAATCCTTCGAACTCATATTCGACAACACAGTGGTGAAAAACCATTTAAGGTAAACTTCTTACTTTTAAGCTTTTTCAATGTCATATTTTTGCAGTGTGCTCAATGCGGAAAAGCATTTGCCTCACATGCCGCCCATGACAGTCATGTTCGGCGATCTCATCGTTAGAAGAAATCAAAAGTTGTTTATTTGTATTCGTCGACAACCGAAGAATGACAACACATTTTTCTTTCGTTCCTTTTTGAAAATTTGTGGTGATTGGTGTATGTTTTTGACTGATAATATTTGACGAATAAAATACAAAGGAAAAAAGTTTATAAATTTCCGTCGTATATAGCAAACTTTCATATATAATGTGTTACTGACGATTTTTTGAATCAGTTTAATGACTGTTTTTGTTGTGGTTCATGTTCTTATTGTGTTTCGTGTAGTGTAATGTTTGATTTCTTTGGTCACCTTTTTAAAGCCTGCCATGTTTTTTTCTCATAAATTCAACTGTTTCTTTAAAAAAAAAACAGGTTCGCCGAGTAGACTGCTTGAAATTCAAAGTCATAAAAACAGAACGGAAGAGCTGGAAATATTCAAATCACAAAAACTTAAAAGTCCGACTATTTTTAAAAGGAAAGGAACACTTTTTCTGCATTACTTGAAAACAAAATTCTTGTTTCCAATAAAAAATTCTCCAAAAGTACTACTACTCTCTCACCAACCGTTGCCAATGGTGTTACTATAGTTTCATGTTTTTTCACCACAATAAGCATCTGAGACTCTAAAGGATTCGATGTTCTATTTTGATCCTTTCTTTCGACATTTTTTTTTTTGTGAATAATGCTAAAATCAGTTTGATTTTTGAATTGATTCTGTGCAGCGAAAGTGAACAGCTTTCATTCAACAAAAAATGTAGGCACATGCTAACCAGGCTTGAGCGGGATTGGAACCGGAACGTTCCAAATTTCCGAAAGATCCTACTGTTTTCGTAACATTTGAAAATCGGATACGAGTTCCGAAATTGTTTCGGAACTACTCGGAACAAAAGAAAATTGAAAAAAGTATGGTTTTATATTCGAGACGTTTTTTAGAACACTTTGAAGTAATAACTATTGGTTTCATTGAGTTCTGCATTCCAGTTTTGTAGTTTTATCAATTTATACTATTACGTTATTTTATCGTGATTCCGAGAGTTCCGGCAAAAAATTCATAACTACTTTTTCCGACTTCTTAATTCGAACTAAATATAAGGTTCAAAAAGTTCCGAGAGGCTGGTTCCGCACAAGCAACAGTAATGGTGAAAGTGTATCTGAAAATTAAAATTTTTCAATGAAAAGTGACTGTGTTTCTGTTATGTTGCCTGGTATGACTGACAAGGTTCCCTGAAAACGTGAAAAAATTTATTCATTCAATTCAACGCGGCTGTTCTGAATTTGCATAACTGAAAAGCTCTGTTTTCTAATTAACAAACAATCAGATAAAGTCAGATAAGAATCAGTTCTAATATCAAGACCAAACGGTTCTGATTATCAGAATTCATTGTTGTGAGTAATACTTGGAAATTCATGAAATCTTAAAAAAAACCAGAAAATTTAAAAAGAATGCTCCTTTTCGTTGTTTTTCCCCAATGTCATAGGATACTCTTCATGCCCCACATGTCTAATTTTTCTTGAAACGATTCTAATTTACGCAATAGCCATCTCTGATGAAATTGATCAAACACGATGACTTCTTCGATTTTTATAAATTATTTGACGACTAATCGGAATATGGTGAATATGCGGTGAAGACAGAGAAAACCAGTTTGAAGTATGTACATTGATTTAGAATTGTGTTTTTCGTGAGACGAAAAGATGGGAATACGAAAGAACGAGACCAATAGAAAACGGCGAAGAAGAAGGAGGGGAAAGGAATAAGAATAAGAAGGAGAAAAAGAAGGAGAAGAAGAAGATCTATGATGCCGAATCTTCAGTTCTATATGACCTTCTTATTATGTTATTTTTGTAATGTAATGATAATGATTCTTAAATTGTACTAGTTGTTGTTTCCTGTCTACAGGTTCACATGTGATTAAGTTAACTTGAACATTCTTCATTCATGGTAGTTTTGCCATTGCTAATCTAGTCGTTGTTTCCGCTCATCTGAGTTTCCTAGATATTCAGCAGTTTTATATTTTACTTCGAGAAAATGGTATATCTACTAACTTCGATTTTCTGTTGAATTTTTCAAATTTTTTCAAAGGTTCAAACAGAATGTAGTGTAACCACCCTTACAACTATGTGTTCTTAAAGCTACTCCCACTTTTTCATCCCCCTTCCCAGTATAATATTTTTTCACAGAAAATGTTTATATAATTCGAAAAGGGAACAGGTGTTTCAAAAAGAACTGAGAGCTTCCTTTTTTTCCTGACTCTTTCTAAATCCAAAAATTTAGGAATTTTCACACTACACTCTATTCCATCCATTCACTGTCTATATTTTTCAAACGAACTAGTTTTTTGACGTTATCAACGTTTGTTTTTCTGATTTCCGAATTTTTGTCTCAAAATAACAAAAAAAAATCATGCGATTTTTCCAGTAATGGATCAAATATATGTTTTCCTTGGCCTTCTGGCCTTGGTTTACTTCCTCGAAGCAATTGGAGGAAGCTATATCAATTCTGCTATTCAAAACATTGAAAGACAATTTCAAATGTCTTCTCGGATGTCAGGATTTATGGTATCTGCCAGCGATTTTGGCTATATTCCGTCAGTTGTATTAGTCGCACATTTTGGCTCTAAAGGAAACAGGTAAAAGAACTATTCTCAATTTTTGTATATTCAGCATTTTAAAGAGCGAGATGGATTGGCGCAGGAGCAATTTTAGTGTCAATAACGTATTTGATGCTAGCATCCCCAAATTTCCTATTTCCCAGTGCACAAGTCAAACTAAACACTACAGAACTACTGGTAAAGTTAAATATAAGAAATAATTCAAATAAGACATTTTTCAGTCGCAATTGGAACCAAGTAAAGAACAACTATCAGAAAACGCAACAATGGAAGAGTTACTTTCATACTCTCTTATTAGAGATCGAATGGATCAAGACACCTTCAAAAAACTTCTAGATCTAGAAAATGACAACTCTTCGGTAGGTTACTCAAATATCTAACTGAAAAAAATCCAATTTTTTCTAGATTCACCCATTTGATCAGGACTCCATTAAAAGTCCACACAGTTCCAACAAAACTTATACCATTGACGGTTGGCTGATTGACAAAGCAATTGCATCAGCAGAAAATCTATCTAGTCAAAGTGAAGTCCGTTCTATATTATCCTACTATATCCATCGTAGAACTAATCAAAGTGTACAAGATGTTTTTGCTTTGCGGAAAAGTGCTGCGGCTCCTTTCACAATGTGCGCAAAAGTCACAAATGGTCTTAGAGCTATTATAAAGGTACGAAAAAAACGATTGAGAAATAACAATAGCATGAATAAATTCAGGATTCTAAATGTGCTCAAGAATCTTCCAATGCTTACCCGTTCTTCGTTTTCTTCCTCTCACTTCTATTTTTGGGAATCGGAAGAACTGTTCCATGGAGTCTTGGAATTCCACTACTCGACGATAACATCAAGAAGAAGAGTCTTCCAACTTATTTCGGTTAGTTGAACAGGATAACGGTATTAATCGGAAATGTTTTTTCAAGGAGGAATCTCATTCATTCGAATTCTTGGTCCAATTTGTGGGTATCTTATCGGAAGTTTTTGCAACAAACTATATTACACACTCAATCGTAAGTACAAAAACTAGTTTTTTTCTAAATTTTTTTTGTTTAATGTTCAGAAAAATTTCTGATGAACATTGAGAAATAAAAGAGTAACAGAAATATGTAGTAGTTCTTGCTATTATTTGAAAAATTTCTTCTAGATATATAGTTTTGAAAAGTGAAATTCAATCGTTTAACTGTGAGTTTTTTTCTACCGAAAGCATAATTTGTGAGCGACACGAATCAAAATTTCAGAACTGACACGATGTTCCAAAAAAACAATTGAATCATTTTTTCAATGTTCTTTTATTTGGGTGTTACAAAATCAAGTTTAGGATGCTCGATATACATAGTTAATTCTGAAAAATCACCGAAGTTCATACTCATAAATGTTAATTCTATGTTTTTTCAGCTCCAACTGGATTGACACCCGCCGATCCCACTTGGATTGGTGCTTGGTGGATTGGATTCATTTTCATTGGCTCCATCACATTGTTCCCCTCAATCCTCATGGTATTTTTCCCACAAGGAAAGAAAGGAACATCTTCTCATGTTCAATTATTTGATATACATAAAGAACAGCAGAAATTGAGCAAGAAGGAAGAGAGAACAACAAAAGAAAGAGCTAAGGAATTCATCAACTCATGCAAACTCGTGCTTTCTAGCAAGATCTATGTTGGAAGTGTTATTGGAAGAGTTATGGATATATTGGCTTTCAAAGGTTATATTGTGTTCCTCCCAAAGTATCTGGAGAATCACTTTGGTATTCCACAGTTCTTAGCTCATCGATATATGGGTAAGAAGTTTCAATATGATCATTTTTAAAGTACTATTTTTAGCCATGTTTGGTGTATTCGGTTTTGGGTTAGGAACTGCCTGTGGAGGAATTATCACAAGAAAATTCAAATTGAATGGTAGACGTGCCGCCCTATTTGTAGCAATTGTCTCAAGCATTAACGTTGCTCTTTACGCTTCAAAAATGTTCATCGGCTGTGAATCTGTTGTTAATCAAATCGGGCTCAACAACAAGTAAGTTGAAAATGTGTTTTTGATTCTCTTGCAAATATTGTTTTTGTGGATTTTTAAAATCGAGTTGCAGATAATGTACTGTAAACAACTTTAAAAAATCTGCACTTCAAGAAAAATATGTACAAAGGCAAAAGTCTGATAAAAGCTGATATTAACCGAGAAACCTAATTTTACAAAAAATTATCGTTTGAATAAATCACTCGATGATGAACTATTTCCCTTTCAAATCTGTACTTTTAGTTAAAATTTTTCGAAAAAATATCTTGATACAACAGCTGTGAAAAAATATTTCACACTTACTCTAGACCAAACTGGAACTATTCTTACAGTTTAAAAAATTCCTTCTTGATCTTGTTGAATTTTGATAAAATTTAAACATACTCCTGTACAGTACACTTTGAAAATCTCTCAACTCTTTTTTTAATCTAGTGAGATGTTCAATTATATTTTTATAGAGAAACCAACTTCAATTTCACCCGCGAGTGTAATGCTCAATGTTCTTGCTCCAACGCAAAAGTGTATCCAGTTTGCGATAAAACTGGATTCGCCTATTTCAGTCCTTGTCATGCTGGATGTAGAGAAGCTGTGCAGATTGGCGACAACCCTCTGATTGTGAGTTTGTTCCATGAAAACTGTAATTAATGTTATATTTTTTTATTTCAGGAGTTTTCATCATGTGAATGTGCAGAAGGAGGAGTGGTCAGTAATCGTTATTGCAAAAACACTTGTCAAACTTCTAAAATTCTCTTCTTCATGACAGTTCTTCCGGGATCTTTTGCGGGTGGTTTGGGAGTTGTGCCAGCAATGTTGATATTATTAAGGTTTGTGAGAAAACAACCTTATTTTGATATGAAAGTTTTTCTTCAGATGTATTCCTCAAGATTCACGATCATTGTCTTTGGGATTACAAGGAATGGCAGTGTCGATATTCGGAACCCTACCGTCACCTCCACTATGGGGATTTATCATCGATTCTGCTTGTCTAGTCTGGACTAAAACGTGCAATGGTACTCCAGGTGCTTGTTCAATCTATGACCCTGAAAAACTTCGGATATCGATGCACTTGTTATATGTCATCATTCGCCTCATTTCTTTGATGACTGATATTTACGTTTGGAAACACTGTAAAAATTTGAATATTTTGGATGAACCTGTCGAAGAGGTAATTTCACTTTTTTCGCGATATGAAAAAATTTTTTTTTTGCAGAACAAAGACAATTCAAATTCTATGGCTTTGACTGATGTTCAGAAGGATGCCTAATTAATTTCATAGTTTTTTTTTTCAATTCACATTAGTCATACTTTGTTACAGGTACTTGCTATTTATTTTGCCTTTTTATCAAAATCATGAATGCTCACTATATAAAATGTTTATACTTGCTGTAGTTATTATCTTCGTTCGTAAACCAACGAAATAATGTCAGGCTAATGTGTTTTGATGATTGAACAATAATATTCAAGTTGTTGAGTCACGGTTCTGACAATGACTTTTTTGGAAAAAAAAAACAAAGTTTTCGAATACCTTTTTGCACTATATTGAATTTTTGCATGACGTAAAAAAACGTACGATAATGATGAGCCAACTTGTCAAACTTTTTCACAAGGCGTGAAAAAAATACTCTGACGTTTCATATTGGAGTCAGAGAAAGCGAGGTTTTCGAAAAATTGATAAGTGCCCCATTTAAAATTACAAGATTCGGAAAAAAAATCTGAAAGCGCAATATTAGTATGGGTGTCATGGAGCATCCCATGTATATGTCAACCAACGGGGATTGTAATATATACAGAAAAAACCAGTTTTCATGAAAGTCTGCTTAGTCAGGTGAACTTAGCAGGAAACTACTTTCGACAGAAATATACATCCTCGTGAACAACTAGCAGAAAACCAGTGCTTCAGAAACTATGAAACATTATAAATTGTTGTTCTTCTAGATTTACTCATTCCCTCTTATGTTTAGCATCTCGGACAATAAGTCTGCAAATGAGCTGGTCATTCATCCATTACTTATGTCCAGTGGTTGTTTCCGGTCCTTGAGTGCAGTCGTTGTATTTATAGTGTATCTAAAAGTCCTCCAAAAAAAAAGAGCACACTTGAAATTAATGAATCATAGTTGTTTTCTTTATTCACTCGTTGATTAGGCATGTCTACCTCAAATGTTTTATTGGTCTGGCATCTATCTATTTTCACTATACAAAAATTCCAGACATTCGCAGAAAAAACTCATCATGTCTACGACCAAACTTCAGGTTCACATTTTTTGTTGTTGAGATCATACAACTTGTTATTTAACAAACACCTTTGGGAGTTTTGTAATTGAACGGTGCTGAACTGAATGTCAACCAACAATTAGAATTATTTTTAGAGAGAATCATGGTTTCTGATCAAAACCTCTTGAATAAGGCAGTGATCAATTTTCATCTCATGAACATGACGTCTGAAATGAAGGGTTTTTGATGGAGAAGAATTTTGCAATGAATAGTAGGATTTTGAAAAGACGTTTCGAAAATGAAACTGATTTCAAATGAAAACCGGGTTTCAGCCATCTGAAATTTGATTCAACCCACTTACCCAATAAAATAGTTATTAACTCTGAAACTATGATCAAGCTTATCACGAATAGTTTATTCGTGTTTCAAAAAATTGAAATTTTGGTTTTTTTTTTTTGTTTTTTTGGTCCCTCTGTTAAATCTGACTTATTTTC
>LR551737.1:0-11448 GCA_900536415.3 Caenorhabditis sp. 38 MB-2015
CATGTTGCGAATGCATCGGTTTCCCAAAGGAATCCGCAGCGTGGTAAATGTAGGTTTGGTTCAGTGGTAGTTTTTTAGCCTTATTCAGCTTCATTTTGACCTAATAACAATCTGGTTCCATAACAATGTGTTTATTGTCGAATAGAAAAAGGGGTTAAAATATAAAACCATCGGGTTGTTTGACCCGAAGGTTAATAAAACCTAGAAGCACCTGGTTCAGTGATTGTTGTTTGTTGGACACGGAGGTTTGGGTTGCTGGCCAAATCTCCGGTTTACACCAGTGTCGGTTTAGACACGCCGGTTTACCGGTTTTTTTTCAACAAAAGGGTAAAAGTAAAAGGTAATAATTTTTAGGATAAGATCAGACAGGATAAAAAGACAAATTAGAAATCCCAAAGAGATAGCGTACGGTAGACGATGTCGCGACGAGAGACGAGAAGGCGTTAAATGTGTGCGCCTTTGGACCGTTGTGTGGTAGAGCGAGGTTGCAGCATCGTCCAATAGGAGGGCGTTTGAAATCCCAATTAATTTAGTTTCCCCGTTTTACTTATTTCTAGGACTTTCCACAACATAACAGTTTTTTTGAATAACCTCGAGTTGTTCGCATATATTCTCTAGACGTATAATAACGTATCTCCGATTGTCTCGCCATCTGTCGAAGTCGGTTCGAAATAGACAAGCAATTGTTTTGGGTCCTCTTCGGTGTGTCGAGGAAGATATGAAACAATTTTCAAACATTTCGAGAATTTTACTTTCATTGTCTTCAAACATTGAAAAGAACACTGATGAATAAGTAAAAAATGTAGGCGGAGTCAAAATAGGTTTTGCACTATTTGTTGTTTTGCAGACATGTTTTTCATGTTAAAACATCATCAATTGAAAAAAGCTGTGCAAATTCTAAAACAAGGGAAGACTCTGTTTAAATGCTAAAATAGCAACACGCCAGCGTACTACAAAAAAATTGATAAGAAAGTAACATTCAAATGTTCACGTGAGAATTTAGAGATGATTTTCGGCACTTTACATAACATTTTTATTGGAATTGATTGTACCATCTTATTCAGCGTCTCAAGAGCTTCAAAATAACATATATTTCATTGGGGAACTCCAATTTGAACAACAATGAGAATAAAAAATAGGCGAAAACGAAAAAATTCAAAAATGAAATCGAGTAGTTCGAGAGAAGTACGCACAAACATCTCTCGACGCGAGTGAACAAATTAATGTGTGCGCCTTCGATGTGTACTGTCGATTAATTTTATTTCTGTTTTCTTTTTGTTGAAAAATACATTTTTTACACTCACGAAAGCCTTTATTATTAACTCAATTATTAAAAGTAATAATATGCAAATAAAGAAATCTGTTTTTTTTGACTAGTAAAATGCAACCCGTACAAATTTAAAGAAAACTGTGATCTGGCAAGATTATGGCAAGTTCAGAGAAAATAAAAAAAACGAAAAATTAAAACTGTTCTAAAACTCGTTGTCAGCGGGTTTGTCGGCGATTTGTGGTGGTATGCCTTCGCCTTTTCGGCCAACGAGGAGATACGTGTCCATACCGCCGTCGATGCCCTTAACCTCAATGTGATCGCGATATTCGAACTCGTAGCGATCAAGAAGAAGATCGCGAGTGTGTTGCGACACTTGGATGCGATTCAGCACGCCAGTACTGTACATACGACTTGCGATATTGACAGTGTCGCCCCAAATGTCATAGTAGAGCTTGGTAGTTCCGATGACACCGGCGGTTACCGGGCCGATATTGAGACCGAGTTTGCAAACGAAATCAAAGTTGAGGAGATCTTCGTTGAAGACACTGAGAACGTGTTGGATTTGCAACGCAAATTCGACCATCTGCAAGAAAACTAGATGATTTGAAAAAAAATATTGAATTACCCTAACAAGGGACTGATTTCAAAAAAATGAAGTCTTTCGACGAGACAAATATCATTTTATAGATCTCGACTCGCTGAACAAGAATCTGTGATCACTTTTTCGCCAAACTCCTCTCTGAAGCTCAGAATTGAGTCCCGAAGTTACCGTTTTAAAAAAAATGAATACTTTTTCTGTTTCACGTGTACCTTTTCCTCTAGGTCTCTACTCTATTCAAACTTCGCTGTTCCAATTTTTTTAAAAGTTCACGTCAAAAATATATTATTCAAAACGTGGTTGAATTTCAAACGACTTTCTCATATATATTTGGTATGCTATTATTGGCAATGTTAGCTTCCGTTTCCAATATGTACTTTTTATTTTATCGATTTTACCTGATATAAATGCTCCTTCGGATGTTGCATATTCTTCTTCCTCTCTGGATTCAATCCACTTGCCGCCATATACGCTGCTCCAATCGTCTTGATCTTCTCAATATGAGTGAACTCGGGACGATCAAGTTGCTCATCAAAATCACCGATCACCTCATTCAAAACTCGGAGGAATTCACGACCACCCTCAAAGTTCTCTTCATACATATCATTCCAATTGGTGATAGCAGCAAAGAGAACCGCAACGGATTGATGATTCTCGGAGTATTTGGTGTCGGTTTTAAGGGATTCGACGGCGTGAGCGGGGATGACGTTGTTGAGCAGCCAATCGGCTTGATCGCGAACAATTTGCATGGATTCGGTGTCGCGACGAGCTTGCACATCGCCGAAGAATGACATACGGAACGCGGCTTCGAACTGAAAATATATTACTTGGAAGTGTGATTATTGAGTTTTTTTTTTTTTGATTTTTTGATAACTTTGGGCAAAAATAAATGCCATTTACACTGACCGATACAATTGATGCAACTTTAATATTATGTAGTAAGTGAAACAGTAAAGTTTTTGGCGTTAAAAATATTTTATTTTCCAAAAAATTCAATTATTCGGATAATGACACACGCTTAATTTAATTTTTTAGAGCAGGAGAATGACAATTTTCAGTTTTTTTTCCAAATAAAAAAAATTAGCACAACTATAGATAAATTTATAGATAAATTTTAAAATTTGAAAGCAGAAGTATAATATAGAATATGGAATTTTACAATTCACTAGTTTATTACATACATTTTTGAAATTCGGTCATAAATATTTGAAAAAAAAAATTTGTTTTTAAATTTTTGTTTTCCCAATATTTGATGCAAAATGACGTAGTTTGGCCGGTTTTTTTTAGAAACAACAGAAAATGATGAAATCACAGAGCTGGAATTCAGAAATCAGGAAAACCAATAGTTTTTACTTCAAAATTTGAAAAAAAAAACTCTGAATTTTTAGCAAAATCGTACTTTTTTCAGTATTTTTGGTTCCGAGCAGTTCCGAAACGATTTCGGAACTCGGTTCCGATTCTCAAA
Source organism: Caenorhabditis sp. 38 MB-2015 (assembly GCA_900536415.3). Lineage (NCBI taxonomy): Eukaryota > Metazoa > Nematoda > Chromadorea > Rhabditida > Rhabditidae > Caenorhabditis > Caenorhabditis quiockensis. The sequence continues at coordinate 3,334 of LR551737.1, forward strand.
AGTTCCGACATGTTATTTCCAAATTGATTTAGTTCCGAAAACAGTCGGAACTTACGGAATTTCGGAACGTTCCGGTTCCGGTTCCGCACAAGCCTAATGCCGCTCAACTGTGAATCGACAAATACGTTTCATTTTGCAATTGTCATTGCCAAGAAACAGAAAAAATTTTAAAATAATAAAACAAATTTCGTCTATGATTTTTTAAAATGTTTCGATCCTTGTCAAAGCTTTCAAAAAATCAACAAATAAATAAAAAGCTTTACCACACTGATAAGTTGTGTGTAGTTCTCTCGGATAAATGAATTTGTTTCATTTTTTTCAGAATTTATAATTTTCACAAAAACTGATTTTGTCAAAAAATACTTTCTAAATTAACCTCCTTATATTACGAACAAATTTTTACTTGTTTTCCACAAAAAACAAATGAAGCAAGCTTGTGCGCTCTACTGAACTGATAAGTTGTGTGTAGGTCTCTCGGACAACCGGATTTTTTTTGCTTTTTTAAAATCAACCAACCTGATAATTGAGGAAAGCAACAAGGCAAATTGACAACGCAACATCGAGAAAGAGTTCAGCGAGATATAGCAAGTCCTGACCATTCGCGAATTGCCGAACCGAAGTGGCATTCAACGCATATATCCTAGCTCCACCTCTTCTCCCTGTCACATAACTCGTTGTATTGCAACCATCCAACATAGGATCCAAGTTCAGAATGTTATAATTACAGTAGTAGACACCGCCAATGTGAAGTAGGCCAATGAAGACGGCAGCGGTGGTTTTGGGCCAAGCGGCGAGTTGGGAGAAGTTACAATGCGCAAAGATGGCCAGAATTGTGACGTAGCTGAAGGCGAGGCGGTGGTTGAAAACACTTTCCGCGCATTCAAAGACGATGGAACATATTGGCATAATGCAAATCGCCACGCCGACGGGGAGGAAGATCAATAGAAGACCTATGAGATGTCGAGGAGTCCATTGATTTACGCATGGCATGCTAGTCTTCCTGCTTAGCAGGGGGAGTCCAATAAGGATGATTGTCAATATAACAATGACTGTTGCAATCGGGACATAGGCGATCAATGCGATGCGAACAGGTCTCACTGACATGAACGCAGCCAACGCGGCGATCAAGAAGATAAAGGCAGCAACTAGGATATCCTTGAACACCCCGGAGTATCTATTTTTGTTAGAAGCGCCGAGCATCTCCTGCTCTTCTCCCTCTTCAACCAATTCACGATGTCGTTCAACATGAGATTTCTTCTTCTGCGAGTTGGTGAATCTTTCCGCGGAGTCGACGAAATGCGCACGATATTCTTGCTCAACATCCCGCTCGTTGAATCGCAAAGTCCATTTGTTTAGACTATCATGGTGGCCCCAGAATCCTTTGTCAAAGTCGCCCTCTCCTTGCCCGATGACAGCAGCGAGGCGTTGATCGAAGTTGTTGTCCGTGTCGAATCTAGTCAATGACGCAGCGTTGTGATGATGTGAAATGGCAGTGTCCAAACCTCCAACCGATTGAAGATCACTGTTCTGCTCCTGAAGGGAGAGCTGCAATCCGCTGCTCCGACTCCCCTTGAAACTATTGCTACCACTTCCAGTTGGCGGGATATATTTCTTATCAATGACTCTATCACTATTATAAGTATTTGTGTTACTCCCATCAAAATTATTCGTTGCCAGGGCTTGCAATGAGGCACTCTTCCGGTTATCCTCCATCACGCAAATCGAATTCGACTCTTTCTGGAGCATTTGACTGCTTCTGTTGCGTTCAGCTAACTTGATGCGTAGACTACCTCCCCCTTCTCGCATAGCAGTTCGAATTGGATAGGAGTTTGTGTGATTCATCTTCAACTTCTCCGCTAGCTTCTGCTTTAAAGTGGACTTCTTGGAACCTTTTTGACTTTGAAGGGACTCGACTTCTTGGACAGTGACGACTTCCTCCTCGAGGATTTCATTAATCCTTCCCTTGATGAAGAATGTTTTCATGCTCTCCGGCTTTACACGTCGTTCAGTTCCTTGAACTTGCATTCTCAACGGGCCATCGTAGTCGGGTCCCTCTTCAATATGATAGAGACCTTTGAGAAGTTTCGCGGTCGCGTCGGAGACATGTACACGACCTGCTACACCGGATGACTCCATTTCATTAGCCAATGTGACGTCATTGGAGAACACATCGAATTTGAAGCGTTTTGTGCCAACCATACCGCACATGACTTTACCGGTATGAATACCGACGCGCATGTTTACCTCCTGACCGCGGTCGATGTCGAATTGTCGGATGGCAACGATCATATCTAGCCCCATCTCAACAGTTCGACAGGCATGATCATCGCATGGTTCGGGACATCCGGCTACACAATAATAACAGTCTCCCAAGGTGCTGATCTTTTCCAATCCCCGATTACGACAGAGTAAATCAAAGCGACCGAAGAGATCGTTGAGCAAGTTGACGAGCTCGTCGGCGGATTTGTTGGATGACATTTTCGTGAAACCGGCAATATCCGCGAAAAGAATTGAGACATCGGTCATAAGATTCATTGTGAATGGTCGGAATTTACGGTATTCGGGAACCATTTTTGCGATGGGTTCTGGAATATGAAAGAGATGAGTTTAAGGCTTTCGTGGATTCAATTCTTTTACACTTTAAGAGTTATCTCCTGATCATCACGACAAAATTTCAATTCACTGGAAATTCAAAAAAAAAAAACTACCGTTTCTGCTCTGACTTTTTGTTCCTATGGCAAGATGGAAATTAATTATTTTTCTGGTGATATAGTGAGTGAAATGAGAGATTCAGACACTTGTAGAGAAAAATGATAAGTTCAGAGAAATTGAGTGGACTATAAAATACCTTTGATGCTTCATAACTTTTTTTTACAAAATTTTTGGTGTTCGTAAGTAAAAAGATCATTCTGAATTTGAATAGGTAGTTTAGATCGACCCTCAGTCATCAGCCTTAAAGCAACACCCTCAGCTGTAACCGATACCAATACAAATCGAAGAGATCTATTGAAAATTGAAGCCAACACTCTCGGTATAAGCATCTCGAAATGTAAAATCACAATATTTTTTTATCGTTTTTTTTTCCGAAAAAAACGAATTTTAAAATCAATTTTTTTCATTTCGTAACCTACTCAAAATTTCTCACTTTTCTTCTTTGGAAAAAAAAATCGAAACCATTTGTCTTTCACGTCAATTTCTTTTTTTTTAAGTTTTTTTTTTTAATTTCTGCCATCTATTTATAACAATTCAAAGCTGATTTCTCATGAAAAATTAAATTGGCTAAAAACATTTTCAGTTCATGTTTTGGGATTGCTAACTTTAATTTTTCAATAGGCGTTGTCGATTTTTAACATAGGGTGTTGCTTTAAATCATTATTTAACCCTCAAAAATTGAACCTAAAAGTTTAAACGAGGCTAATTGTAAGGTCCGAACTAACATGGCTTGAAAAACCCCAAAATCACGTCGTAAATTTTTATGAATCTTGAACGTGAATTGAACTTTTTCGTGAAACATGAATTTATCTCGCAATTCAAAACCTCCTACTCACGTTCAACTTGTGTCGCATTCGACGTTCTACAATTCGAATCATTACTCGCTGACGGTCTTCGCAGTTCCGATGCGTCTTTCAACAACTCATCCGCCACTTTTTTAGGCATCACAGATTGAATCATATGGTCTTTGAACTGTGTCTCTAGTTCCAAATCTTTTCTGGCTAGAAGAGATTGACCGACTTTGAGGAATGTTTTTCGTTGGCGAACCTGGAAGGGGACACCATTGTTAGTTTAGAACGACATGATGCATCAAAAGAACTTACCTGTGTCAAGATGAATAAATGATTTCCTAGTAAATGAACACCGATGTGGAGCACAATTTTGATGTAACCAGCCTCGATGAGTCCCAATGGGTTCTTATTCAAAATTTCGAAGAGAATCGAATAGACCCCTCCAATAAATATACACAGATACAATGGTAGTGGGATGACTGTGTAGATCAAAAGGACCACTTGAAAACTGGTGGCAAGGCAAGCGACGGGTGTCATGAATGTTTTTTGCGATGGATTTTCAGCGGAGAAAATGAGAAGCGTGACTAGGCAGATGAGAAATGTACACAGGAATGAGGTGGGCATGTAGAATCGTTGATAATGGGATGCACAGGTGGTAAAGGCGTACATGGCCATGATCGCGGCTATGAGACATATTGACACAATCTGGAAAATATAGCTTATTGATGAGTATTTTCTAAAAACACAGTACTCTCAACTGAAAAGTAGGAATTTATACCTTTTATAAACGCAAAATTGAACCCTGTACATTATTTGAGAACCCTGCAGCTTGTTTGAGAACCCTGTAAATTGTTAGGGGAACCCTGTAGCTTGTTTGAGAACCCTGTAAATTGTTCGGGAACCCTGTAGCTTGTTTGGGAACCCTGTAGCTTGTTCGGGAACCCTGTAGCTCGTTTGGGAACCCTGTGGTTTGTTCGGAAACCATGTAGCTTGTTCGTGAACCCTGTAGTTTGTTTGAGAACACTGTAGCTTGTTTGGAAACCCCGTACATTATTTGGGAACCCTGTAGCTTGTTCGGGAACCCTGTAACTTGTTTTGGAACCTTGTAGCTTGTTCGGGAACCCTGTAGCTTGTTTGAGAACCCTGTAACTTGTTTGAGAACCCTGTAACTTGTTTGGGAACCCTGTAGCTTGTTTGGGAACCCTGTAGATTGTTCGGGAACCCTGTAGCTTGTTCGGGAACCTTGTAGTTATTTCCGAAATTCTGTAGTTTGTTCGGGAACTCTGTAACTTGTTTGGGAACCCTGTAGCTTGTTCGGAAACCCCGTGGATTGTTGTTTGGGAACCATATAGCTTGTTCGGGAACCCTGTTTGTCTTAAAATTCTCACAGGTTGAACATTGTCTTAGGCTTGGGCTTAGTTTAACTTTTTTAAATTATTTTATAAAATTTTAAATATATTCTTCATTTTTTTACTTTAAAAAATTGTTTAACCTCGTTTTGCTTATGATTCTCAAAATTTCTATATGCAAAACTGCGGTAACTTCAAAAACATTATTTTCAAACCAAAATTTACTTCAAAAGTTGTTTTTTGATGTGTCGACAACTAATATGTTTTGGTTTTCGCACCAAAAAGTGACATTTAAACTTTTTGTTTATTCATGCGGCTCAATTTTCGATTAACTTGTTATATATTTTGTTCGGCTTAACTTAGGATTATTTGACCATTATATTCCTCTAGTAATTCTGAGCTAAACAAAACAAAAATAAATAAAAAAGTTTGGGAGGTTGGTGGATTCGATCCCCTAGCCTTACTGACGAACCGCAAAAGCGCTCACTGCTGAGCTATTGTCTCTTGTTGTTGTTGTCGTTCTTTTTCATTACACTATTCCGTGAGAGCGGAGATCAAAGAGGGTCTTTTTTCTTCATAAAGGTCCAGTTGACGAACAAAAAAAAATGTCCCTTTCATTCGCCTGAAAGCCATGGCTATTCCATAAATACCAAATTTTCAACCCAATTCTCGAGGGGGCTCCCTAAAAAAACCAACATTTTTCTTATTCTTCTTCAGCTTCTTCAGCTTCTCCTTCTTTTTTTTCTTCTGTGAGCAGGAAATTGATTCTTTTTTTTTCTTCTTCTTCTTCTTCTTCGCTGTGAGCATGAGTTTTCAACAAGAAAAAAAGAAGAAGAAGAAGAAGATTGGATGAGAAAAGAAAAAAGAAGAAGAGTTATTTATAGATATAACAACAGTTGACTTTTAGATGAAGGAATGAGCTCTGGATGTGTTTGTGTGCTCTTTTTTTTTGACAAAAAGGATGGCAAGAAAAAACAACACGAGAACATTTTTTTTGACAAATGGCATTGAAAATGAGGAAGTTTATCTTTGTAATTCAGTGGCGAAACAAAAATGACTGAATGGCTCAGCAGGGTAGCGTATAAGGGGGAAGCGGTAGGTCGTCGCAGGTTCGATCCCTGTTCGGGGCGAAATTTTTTCATTTTTTTGTGGTTGCTAACGATTTTTTTTTCCCATAATGTACATAAAAAGAATATATATACACACATATATATTATAATAAATAAATATATATAGTGCAAATAGAAAGGGGAAATGAATAAATAAAAATAAGAAAGAGACATACGGTATGTTGAACTGACGGTCCATGGTTGAATGCCAAATAGAGGGACCAGGCCACAGCGACGATGGCGATATACACGAGGCCGGATCGAAAACGATCGCGCAGTTGACTGAAACTACACTTCCAGTATTGGGCTTCGAGTGTCGGCGAGCGGAATTGCGGATTCCACCAGCGGGTCGAGGCACGTTCGATGAGCGGAACACGACGCGGCGAGGAACTGTGGGCGCGAACCGACGGACCACACGATCCGCCGAGCGCCGGCGTTCGCTCGCCGACGTGCTCGTCGTCCATTGACGATCCCGCCGTCGTGCTGGAAATTGGGAGAGAGTGAAGTTTGCGAGAGAGAGAGAGATGAGAGATGTAGAGAGATAGAGAGAGAGAGAGAGAGAGAGACAGAGAGAGGTAGAGACACAAAACAGTAAAAACATCGAAAAACACGAGAGACATAAAGAAGCTAGAGAAAAATAAAAATGTGAGAGACGCAGACAGTCAGACATCTATGAAGGTGAAGAAAACAGAGAGATCATAGAAAAAAAAAACGCAAAGTATCTAGGATAGCTAGAGATACTGCGAGGAATATGAGAGACGTGGAGAAGTTAGAGAGATGAGAGATAAAGAGAGACAGAGAGAGATAGAGAAACAGAACAGTAATGACTAGAAACATGAGAGACGCAGAGACTTAAAGATATCGAGAAGAGGACAGCGGAATGTGAGAGACGTAAATGCAGAGAACCTTGAGAAACAAGAGAGACGTAGAGTAGCTAGAGAAACTGGGAAGTGTGAAAAACATGAGAGACGCAGAGAACATAGAGAAAATAAAAAATGATAGAGACGTAGAGTAGATGGGAGTCTAAAAACCAAACAAGAAGAAAAGAGAGCAGAGATACTGAAAAATGATTGAGACGCAGAGAAGCTAGAAGTGAAAAACAACGAGAGACGCAGAGACACAAAGAAGATAGGAAAAGAAGAAAGGAGAGAGAGGCAGACATTGAGAGACATCGAGAAGCAGAGAAATGAGAAAGACTAAGAAGAATAAGAGACGAAGAGAAACTAGAGATCACAATAAACATTAAGATGATGAGAGACACAGAGATGTCAGAAATTAATTTGGTAAGAGACGCAGAGATACCTAAAAATCACACGATAAGAAAAGAGACACAGAGAAAAGGAGTGGGTGAGAGACATCGAGATAATGAGAGACGCAGAGAAGTCAGAAACCGAAAAAAAACCAACAATTTTCAGAAAAAATCATCAGTTCCTCCAAATAGTGTGAAAAGTATCGAATTTCAAAACAGAGCCTAATTCTTCTTCTTCTTCTTTTTCTTCTTTTTTTTTGAGCTACACAATTTTTTTTTCAGAAAACGATCAAATTTTTACACACATGCTATATAGTTATGTATATTCCATTTCCAATATACGTAAATTACATTTTGTTTACGGCGCACACAAAAAAAGCTAGAAAGAATTAATTTTCACCGAATTCAATTACTGTATATCCATCTGTTTTGGGCGCCAAAATTGTATGCATTTTTTTTGGGCAGAAAAAGTATATTTTCCCATGGAAAACCTGTTTTCTCTTCGCCGGGGCTTCAAAGTCAAAGAAGAAGGAGAAAAAAAAAACACACATTTTGTCTATTCAAAACACATGAATGAGTCATGGGAGAAAAAAACACTGGGAAATAAAGGAAATTCCGAATTTTTTATTTTTTTTTATTGGCGAACGGGGAGGTTTAAAGGGACATACTGTAGAGACAGAGAGATAGAGAGATAGAGAGAGACAGAGAGATAGAGAGATAGAGAGAGACAGAGAGACAGAGAGATAGAGAGACAGAGAGATAGAGAGAGACAGAGAGACAGAGAGATAGAGAGACAGAGAGATAGAGAGATAGAGAGACAGAGAGACAGAGAGACAGAGAGACAGAGAGACAGAGAGACAGAGAGACAGAGAGACAGAGAGACAGAGAGACAGAGAGACAGAGAG
>LR551768.1:0-75180 GCA_900536415.3 Caenorhabditis sp. 38 MB-2015
TTTCCAAATGACGTTTTTAAAACACTAATTCGAGAATTCAATTTTAAGTTAACAATTGAAATAAATGTTCATTTTTATCTCATAAAATTTTGTCTAAAATTTGGAAATGAACCTGAAATTTTTTTCTTTATTTGAGAAGGTGTTAAATTAGTCTAGTTCCGGAGCTATCAATTTGAAAAGGCCCATTTCCAAGATCTTTAGCTAGCGAAATTTGATACCAATCTTTTTGAACTCCCTATAATACCAAAAATCAATATTTCTGTTGCATACCCCTAGTTTGCTTTTATTCACAATTTTCCCCCAAAACCAGCACATAATTAACTCCAAAACTCATTTACAAAGCAATTTTTAAAGGAACTGGATCAGGGCGTACTTCCGTGAATGTTATAGAAAAATCGTCTTTCAAGGTGTGTCCCTTTAAGTTTATCTCTTTCTCTCTGTCTCTTCTTCCTATACCTGTACCTTTCCAAGTAGTAAAAAAGCAGAGGGTCCTCCCCGGTTAAGCTTCAGTTTTCGGCCCCCTTCCAGATCTCCTCAAATGAACCATGATTTTTCCAGCAAGCCGGGACGAGCACCAGTAGTGGTGCACCAGGTGGCAGCAGCAGTAGTAACGAAGAGCAACGAATGTCATCGAGTGGTTCGGGTGCCAATTATTCAACGATGGCGCATACCGGCGCGCACGGTGTTTCGACACCAACCGCCCCAACAACTGGTAATCTCCTCGACGCATAAGAATCTCTCTCTTTTTTCAATTTTTCTCCTTTCGCGCCCTTTTTTTCTTTCCCTACGTGTTGTCCCCTCCCATACCGTAAATCTCTCTTTTTTTTTAATTTTTACCCTATCCCACCTACCCGCCGCCAAGTAACATTTTCCTACCCACCAATCTATATATACTTAAATTAAAATTTCGCTGAAGTTCACAACCCCCCCCCCTGTCATATCACCATCTAATCGTCTTATTTATATGAGTTCTCTGAAATGAGTATGTGAAAATTATCTTTTATTATTATTTTTCGGTGACTGTCCCTTTCTTCCTTTATTATCTATATCTATATATTGTGTTGTGTGTCTGAATTATTGATTGACTGACTTTCTCCATGGATCGAATTAATTCTGAATTAATTTTGTAAGTAGAATGAATGTGTCCTGTTGAAAAACTATGTATTGGTTTGAATTTTTGGTGAGAAACAGGCCATCATCAAGTTTCTAATTTTTATCTTCCATTTTCTCGAGGGACCCCTCAGCTTGAATCTCGTTAATATGTTCACGGTCAGGCTATGAGAAAGTAGGATATTAATTTCCGAAGTTCTTAAAGGCCGAAGTTCAATTTCACAGAGAACCAGTTCTGAAATTAGTCCGAATTTATATAAGGGTTGAAATTTGATTTTCAAATTATACAATGTCCCATGAAAATAAGGGGGGGGGGGACAAATTTAGCTTCTGAATTTGAAGTTTCATCTAAAGCGGTCGGGCTTTAAGTGGTCAATTCTTGGCCAAACCTACAGGCCTAAAATCAGGTCATTTTCAGACGAAAGAGGACTAATACTATTTGAGGTTATGTGGTCTCTCGGTTATGTGGTCTCTCATTTGACTCATGTACCATATTTCTTTGAATTAGATTTAGTACTTTTTTCAAATCGGGATTCAAAAACAAACCTTCTCCATCTTTCACAGAAAAAAAACAGTAACTTTTTCATTTTTGCGATCAGAACACCTTAAATCTAGACCTTGATCAACTTTCAGAATAGAACCTTTTTGGTAGTTAGGGGATGTTTAGACTATAGGGTCAATTTCAAAAGAAACACATTGGTAATTTTCTGAAATAACGTATTTCCTTCCCGCCTCTAAATATAAATTATCCAATTTCAAAAAAAAAAACTATTTATTCAAATTAAAAGCAAAAAAGAGAAACACGTACTATTTGTTAAAATTATTAAGTATATTAATATTTTTTCAATTCACCGCAAAAATTGTTGTAATGTAAAGAAATGAGCTAATCGGATGGCTTAAAACATTCAACAAAAAACTGCTGAATTTCACTGTATAAATGTTTGACCTTATTGGTTAAACTATGCGCCTCATTGGCGTATACCAATTGACGGAAATGGATGTTTCGCAATTGAAGCGCTTCCGACCAGCGGGCACTATTTTGATAATGAACATTGTCTGAAGAAAATACATTATTTTTTTTGAGAACACATTAAAAAAAACTAACCATCTTTTTCACCATGCGCTAGGAAATATTTGACATTTGTTAGGTTCTTGGCATGAGGTATCAGATTGGTTCTCTCGTAACCTTGTGGATTATCCGATGGAAGTCCTAAGTACCTCTCAGTGTAAGCAGTATCATAGTAAGAGAAATCAGTGACTGGCGCAATTGCCGCTGCACATTTCACAGTCTCTCCACGATCACGAACAGCGATTTGTGTTGACAAGTAACCACCATAGGACTAAACAAAAAACCCCTATTGAACAGATTGTTAAATCCAGTATTCCTTACCCAACCAATAACAGCAACATTATCCTTATCAAGGAATGGGAACTTGTTCAACAAAATCTGAATCATATCCAGGGTATCCTGGGCTTCTGGTCGACCAATATTCCGGAAAACTGGCTCCTTGGTATTCCAACCATGTCCAGCAGTTCCTCGGACATCTACATTGGCAACAGCAAATTGATATTGCGATGAGATTTGGATGTAATGAGGTGTTGGCGTTTTGAGTTGTACACGTTTGGTGTTTGGTCCACCATACCTGAAAATTTGGTCAGTTTCGGAATTTTTGAAACACTGAAAAAAGATCTCGTTGCTCGTTTTCTCAAAATATCTCTAAGAAGTTCTATAGTGAACTTTGAAGATGGATTCACAAATCTCAAGATATTTCTTCAAAAAATGTTTAATTTATGTTAGAAGTCCAAAAAGAAAGTCCACACCACATTTTTTTATTAGAAATTTCTCAAAAAAAAAACATCCTGTATTAAATCAGGAAGAACGAAGGAAAATTTGTATATTTTTCAGAAAAATGGGATTTTATATGAATTAATTTTTGAAATTTTGATCAGATAAGGATATTCAATTCTCCCATATTGATTCAGTCAATTTCCGTAATTAGACTAAAACTTGGCTGAAAATGATCAACCTATAATAGTATTTAGGTTTAACTGAAAAATCTCAACTTTATTTTTTCAAATCTCCTAATCTTATGTTTTGACCAAAAATAGCTCGACATTTTGTGAATAAGAAATTTTAACAAATATATCAAAAATTGACCTGAGTTCATTTTTGATATGCTATAAAATTTTTAGGGTTCTCGTGAACTTAAAAATTTGTTCATTCTAGAATTTCATATTCTTATGTGAAATATTTTTTTACCCATGTTGATACACAAATTCAGTCGTTTCAGCTTTGATTTGGTTGAAAATTATCATTTGATTACAGCTTTGTATCTATAGGGCACAAGAAAAGTATACTTATTCCTTGATAATTTGAAAAAAGTGTTTCAAAAATAGTAGGAACCCCACGACACTTCATGAAGACTTTCTCTTCTCGATAAAATATTCTTAAAGTTAAGTTGACTAAAAAATGTGTAAAATAAACTCACAAATCTATAATCAACGGAATCTTCTGACCTTCAGCAATCATTGGAGGTTGCATAAGTTCGTACTGCCCAAGAATCCCTGATGGAAGTTCAACTTCTCCAAAAGTCATATTCAATTTGTCAAAGGGTAACACCGCATGTGTACCACCATCCAATAATACATTCGACCTAGGCTTGTCCACATTCATCAAATAGAATCTCACATTATCAAATGGTGTTGAACATTGAAGTGTGGCTCGTCTCCCAGTTGGATCTACATTATAACTAGCATGCTGACAATCTTCAACGATGTTGTTGATTTGGGTGATCGCTGTCTAAAACAAAAAAGTCTTGTGTACCAAACACCATCCCAGAAAATACCTCAAGTTTCCGGTTGGCCGCCTTCGCCACAGTGTATAACTCATAGGTCCCGATTCCATTACCCCACGCGGAAAAAGTGATAATATCCTTCTCCTCATAGTATCCTTCAATCTTCACAACATCGTAATTATCACCAATCCATTTGGTGATTTTTCCAATTCCCGAAGTTTCAAGCTCAATATGAGCGATATGGTTATAAATATTATTATCGGTTTTGTGATAATGTGGAAGAATTGTGAAAAATCCGGTCTTAGTCGTGAAGATGTTGCTGACTTCATCGGGTTCTGCCCACATTCGACGACCGGCGATGGAGAATTCTTGGGTGAAACTCACAATACAGTCAGTTTCATTGCAAAGGGTGTAGTAGATTTTGGTTTGTTCACGATTTGCCCAGACTGATATGAGACGCTCTTTTCCTAAATCATGTAGACCATATGGTGTCTCCATCCAAATGTTGTGGAAGATGTAGTAACTTCTGAAATTTCAATAAATCTTAATATTGGTTAATATACGTAGGGGTTCCTGAAAGTGGTCCCAGAATAGTATGAGGCTCCTGCATCAAGCTTGGAAGGGTCTAAATGCATTATGAAGATTCTAGAACAGTACTGTCGTTCTAATATCGGTTCTATTTCAAACTAAGCAGAGATCCTTAGACTATATGAGGAGAATATCTAAGAACAATCACACAGGGGTCTAATTATAATTCGAAGTTCTTTTAACAGCTTCTGGGCTCCATGAATGTAAAAACAAATCTGAATGGATATGAGAGCCTTTTTTTTAAACGTATATGATATTCCTAAAGAGATTGATAGGTGCCAGTGAAAAATAAGGGTTTCTGGGTAATATCAAGGACCCTAGGTTAAATAAGATACCCTAAGAACTATGCTAAGAAAACACATTTGTGTTTCAAATATTGCAATACATTTTTTGGATCACTTTCTACTTCTTAGCTCTTTTTTTCCAAGTCACTGTCACTTCAGACGTTATAATTGACTTAAAAACTTCAAGATTTCCATTCACTTGATTTTTCAAACTCTATTCTCTCCCCCGGTTGCAAATTAATCAACCCCATAAACATTACGAAAATGTGACAGGTAGTTTGATTTTATGTTATGTGATTTTTTTTTGTCACAACGCTTTTTTGATGGGAAATGAAAACTGGAATTACACAATTCGGGGTGTTTTTTTTAGTAAAAAAAACCGTTCAGTCGAGATTTTATGGATCTTGAAAAGTTTAAAAAAAAAACTCACTCATTATTCGCTCTCAACTCATCTGGTGCCAACGCCTCCACAATCTTATTCTTCTCCCGATCCCAAATGAATTGCGTAACTTGGGTATTATGTGGCACACCAGCTTTGGGGTAGGGTAGTTCAAAATATTCCACGTATGGATCATTTCCCGAGTAGGTTGGCAAAAACACCCGGTTCACTTCTTTATCATCAAATCTCAAAAATGAGACATATCTACCAGTTTTTGACCACCAAACAGCGTCGGGTTTTTCCAAAATTTCCTCTGGAATTGGAAATTATTATGTGTATACTTAATTTGGGTTAAATGAATACCTTCATATAACCAATTAGCTACACCATATCTGAAATAATAGTCACCATCTGTGGTGAGTTGAATAGCCTTCTCAGGGTGCTCCGGATCTTCTTGATAATACACATTGAAGTTATGCACATAGATAAAATCATTTGAATCATCAGAAGGGTTCCAGTAGAATGCTTGAATTGTGGCATTTTTATTAGGTCCTACATGCCAATTAAATCTGAAAAATAATTATATTTCGTGATGTATTACACCGAAGAAAAATAAAATAACGTACTTCTCATTAATAGTACCATTTTCAATTTTGACTATATTATAAACCCGTTCAGTCGAATATCGAAAAAGTTGTCGAATAGTTTCTGTGGTATATGCGTACTTCCCATTGCTTGACATACTTCCGGCCAAATAATAATCATCCAGGAAGATGTGAGATTCGAAGGAGTCGGGGAGGAATCGAAGAGCTTCATTTCCCAACTGAAAATAATCGGAAATCTGGAAATGTTTGGGTGTTAGGGAGGTGATTGTTAGAAAGCGTGAATGAGGCTTGGTGGTGTTTTTTGAGTTTGGTTACAAAAAAATGGAGATTTTCAATGAAAAATGTGTCATTAAATAGATTTTCGAACGCTAATCAACATCCGGATCTAGGTTTTCACTTTTTTTTGGTTCTCAGCTAGAAAGTTAGAGAATCAGCTAATTGAGTGCTATGGCATTAAATAAGCAAAACAAAACGGGAGAAAAACTTGTCCAAACACGCCAAAAAAAAAATACCGTTTCTCTTCAAAGGAGCACATCTTTTTTTTCTCAATGCTCCTTTAATTTGATAGGGTATTTTTTGTAGTGATTGAGCAGGTTTTTTGTTTTTTTTTTAAATTTCATTTTGCTGTTTCGGTTTTATTTTCATTAGAAAAATATGAACGAAAATGATAATACTTTTAACGTGAATTTATCAATATTTTCTTGTTAATTATCAGAAAAATTTTGAAAATAATATGATTTTTCATTCTCATTGCCCAATAGCTTAGCTAACTACACAACATTTGTGAGGCTTTATCATTTTTTAATAATTTTTTACAATGTAAATTTCAAAACAGACAATCTGATCAGCTCTCAAAAAACCATCTGATAACATAGGTCTCGTCAAAAATCTACATATTTTTGCAAAATTCATGACCTCATTTTTCTTGACCAAAGTCCTTTTTCCAACAGCAATGGACAGTTTTTTGGAAGCATTGTTCGTTTGCAAAATCATTGAACATTTTTCCATGAGCAGAGTTTGTTTTTATTTATCATTGAACACATTTAGCATCATTGTTCAGTTTAGAAACATACTTCAGTTTCAACTTTTCTTAGGCTACAATTTTTTTTTATATTTTTGGACAAATTGCTAGACATGTTATATTTGAACTTAGGAGAACCAAAAAAACACACACCAAACACATTACAAAAATCTCAACTCACGCTAGTATACTCGTCTTTTCTTGTCACCAAAGATCCATCAGGTAACCATTGATGATCAAATGATTCATACAAGAACATTTTCCCGGAGAAAAGTTGATCAAATGTGAATTTATTATATGTTGCCTTGTATCGATGGTATTGTTGATAATTGCCTTTTTGATGAGCATATTCGCTATCATTTCCCGGGGCCAAACTGAGATCAATTGCTGTAAAATAAACCATGTAGATTTTGATTTGTCCCATTTAAGAAAAAAAACACTCACGTTTTTGTGTAAGTATTAATGCGATGGCAATAATAATCAATAATAGGGTAATTATAGCAAATGCGGCGATCAGAATACGTAGAAGAATACCTTGTCGAGTACATTGACTCGAATTGTCGTCGTCACTATCGTAACCCTGAAAAAAATTAGTTTTTCGAGAAAAAAGTTCTAAAATTTCCCTGGTTTCGACCCTATTTTGTCTAAATTTCTTTTGAGAAGCTTTCCAATTTTTTTTTACTTCTTTACCTTGGCAACTAGTACTTAATTTTAATTTATGGTGGTCCTAAATTTGGTTAAAATGAAAAGTAAAAAACATAAATCTTGGACTTTGTCAAACAATAAGGAACCTTTTTATTTACACTAATGCTCATTTGTTAAATGAATTTCCAAGGCTACGTTTTTTCATAGACAATTCTCACTATGGATCCTAATAATTTTCAAAGTTATTTTGTCTAGAATGACCTGAATACGTTTTCTGAACTTTTTAATAATACTTATCATAGTTTCGATTAAATTATATTTGTTCGTTTTCTGAAAAAAGGATACAAAAAATATCTGGATGATAAGAAGGTTCCAAAGTATAGCCCTAGATAATATAATATTTATTTTGAAAACAAAATTGAGGTCTAAAAGTTAGGTTAAAACAAACATAGAATTGTAAATTCAAAAAAATAAATTTAAAAATAAATAAATGAATAAAAAATATCTGGTTCCTGAGTTAAGAATTGTTCTTATAAAAACCCAGAAAATACGATGACAAATAAAAATTCCATTCAGAAACACAAATTTTTCTCCCATGGACCCTATTATTGAGATGAATCAGGTAAACTGTGATAATGTTCTCGTATTTTCATATTTTAAGAAGATCATCTATAACTTTTTTACCACTCAATCGATTTTTTGAGCCCGCAAAAAGGATTCTAATTGCTCAAAAAAATGTTTAACAAATCAAACTTAACTTTTTTCTCATCTTAAAAACTTTTCTGCAACACCTCGCTATTCGACAGAACACAAAACAGTAAATATGAACCACAAATAAATAAATCACATAGAAAATCACCCAACACATGTCTATTTTTTTCTGGTGTTCTTGAAACTAATAATTTTCGAGATCGCATGACAACATAAAATAACCCATTCGGGATTTTTTTTCGTCCAACAAACCGAGCTCAACAACTCACCTTTTCCATTTGCCTGGTTTTTGTGGTTGTTCGAGAAAAGTTGAATTATTCGCCAGATACCATTACATATATAAGTATCTGGAAAATTCATATATTTTGTACTTGGAAAATTGAAAAAAAATTGAACAAAAAGGAAAAAAAGTATGAAAAGAATTCCAGTTTTCTTTTTCTGGAAATAATTGAAAACTTCAAACATCATTGAAAAACGTTGAATTCAACAAAAAAGGTACATAACTAAGGTTATCATGATTTTTGATCTAAAACATTAAAATAGTTTTGAAGGTTTTTCGAACATATAAATCTTATATTTTTCCTTTTAAGTAGTAACTGGAAGAAAAAAGTATGTTTTTTTCTGTGTTATTAAATCATAAGGAGAAAAGAGAAGGTAATGTTATTAGAAGTCATACTGTAGGTCTGAAAAAACCTATTTCGTGGAAAATAGATGTGTAAATCATGTTGATCATTAGGTTTAACGAAATTGGACAAAGTTTCTCAGGAGAATCAGTGAAATGCAATTTTTAAAAAGAAAAATATTTTCGGCCTTATTTGGTGTGTAAAAGAGATTTTAGATGAAAAATATGTAACTTGATAGTTTCTGGAACGCTGATCAACATCTCGTATTCAGTTTTTCCCAAAAACGATTTCAAATGCGCGAATTTTGGTTCCCAATATTTCAGGTGAAAAGTAAGAAAGCGAGGATCTTATATTTTTTATCCCTCTAGGAACACCTAAATTAGATCCAAAATCAACTATTTTGAGCCAAATTAGGGTCATTTTCACAACAAGGTATAAACGTTTGGTCATATTTTGTTCCTTTAACTATATACCAACAAAAATACTGCAAACGGTTCCAGCAATAATACTCGAAAACCGAAAAAAAACAGCCAAGTTTCCTTATCTAATATTTTTGTAATAATATGACAAACAAGTACAAAAATGCAAACAAAAAAAAAAAAAGACAAAGGTCATATGGTATTTGACAAATAGGAGATCATTGAGTAAAAAAAACATAAAATTGGATAAAGTTCAAAATTTTTTTTTATGATGAGACAAAACTTTTGAGAAGTGCAAATATTTCGAAGAGAAGCGTAATTGTATACCATAAAAAGGTGGAGATCTCATTACAGTTTTTGTGTATTTAGGGAGGGATGAGATATAAACTTGTTAATATTGTTGACAGACAAATAGGGGATACCGAAAAAGACAAAATGGTGGCGATCGGTTTGATCTACTTGAGAGGAAAGATTGAAAATTAATTTTATTTTTGACATTCTTCAAATCTTTTTTTTTTTTTTGAAGAAAAACTATGGATACTGTAGTGGTTCCTTTCCCATTAAGAAAAAAAGAAGAAAAACCAACAAAAATAGTGCTAATGTGATTTTTATAGGTTCTTTATGATGTTGGGGTGAAATGAAAAGAATCACACTAAAAAAAAAGAAAAGACAAAAGGAAGATTTGAGAAATCGTGTAAATATAAAAAAACAGTTTCCCATCATACTCAAATAGTTTATTTTGGCTAGCTTACATCGTTTTTCCTCAAGTGGTCAGAGTTTTCTCCTTTTTTTATTTGAAAATGAGGAAGAAGATATATCAAATGACCTTCCTGGGTGAAATGGATTGGGTTTTTTTTCAACTTGATGTTGGATTTGGCGAAGAAGGAGACAACTTTCGGAGTTTGGACCTTGCAGAAGTCCCCGTTGGATGTTATTTTCAGAATAAGAAATCATATTTTGAATTTTGGATGTGAAAAAATCTGCTGTTCGGCATTTTTTGCTCATTCTTCCGTCAGATGTTTCAGTCACATGAGATAATATTAAATCTCTTGATATCCTTGGGAAATTGAAATCAAAACATATGTAAGTTTTGTCAACTATTCTTGAATTTGAAAAATAAATAGAATAATTCAAAACATATTCACTTCTCCTCGATGTTTTTTTTCCTGAAAAACGGTAA
This sequence comes from Caenorhabditis sp. 38 MB-2015, assembly GCA_900536415.3. Classification (NCBI taxonomy): domain Eukaryota; kingdom Metazoa; phylum Nematoda; class Chromadorea; order Rhabditida; family Rhabditidae; genus Caenorhabditis; species Caenorhabditis quiockensis. The sequence goes on from LR551768.1 coordinate 10,361, forward strand.
AAATGGCGAAAAAACAAGGGAACAATGTGCCAAGTCAGGCTCGACTCTTTTTCAAAGATGAAGAACCGGTACAGTTGGGGAACGGTCTTCAAAAATGACCCTTCTTCATTTTTTTTTCCGTTTTCTAACCAGCTGGATAAATAGGATCTGATTTTGAGAAGATAAAAACAAGCTATGTCTCATCATGGTTACTTCAGTGAATCATGGTTATCCTAAATAAATAAAGCAATTTTTTTGTGTTTTCACTAAATTAAGTTAGGTATTAAAAACAACAATACATTTTATCTTAAAATAGAGCATTTTTGCTATGAAATGGTATTGCAATCAACTTGATTCCATAACTTTGAGCTGAGATATCATTTTTTGAAAATAAGGCACTTTTTCTTCAAAAAATGACTCTCACCTCTCGATTTCTCAGAAGCATAAAATAATTTTACAAATTTCCTCCGTGGTTTTTCTAGGTTCTACAGTTCCAAAAAAAAATTCCAAGGATCAACCTTCTTTGAAAAAATTACAATCCAAATTCAATTGACGAATTGGTATATAAACTGAAAAAGTATATAAAAATACAAAAAATCACAGAAATAAAACGAATGGAAGCTTTTTCATATCTATCCGACATTTTTTCTAACTGGGCGTACCACTGATAACAGTTTTATCAAACCAAAAAATCGCTGGATATCGAAAAATGTTTTGAAAACTGTCAACACCGTGAAATAACATGAATGTAACAAAGTCCAACAGTATTATCACAAGTTTTTTTTTTGAAAAAATTAGATGTTTGATTTCTGAAAATAGTTCTCTGTTCTGTTATTTTAAAAAAATAGTGAAAATGATATCATCTAGCACCAAAGATTGTAAAACTTTTAAATTTTATCACAGAAATTTACAAATTCCAGAAATTAAAAATTATGAACAAAAAATATTTTTATTATCTAAAAACAACCATAAACAAAACCAGGTCAATTATTTTTCAAGATATGAAACAGAATTTTTCAGCAATAAAATTGACCAATTAAAAACGGTCTGGTCTTTTTAGGAATTACCAGGACAAATTTACACTCAAAATTTTAAAAAAGGGAAAAATGTGTCACAAATGAAAAAAAGGTTTTTGATTTTCAAGTGTTTTTGGAGAGCTTCAAACAAGTTTCAGAAGGTTCTCTGCACTTACAAAGAAACTTTCACAGTTGAAAAAAATTTTTAAGTTTTTTTCAGAAGTTTACAGAGATTCTGATGAAGGATGTTACTCGATTTTTTTGGTTTTTTTTTGTTTTCAAAGATCTAGTCCAATATTTTATAAAACAGGAAACATCAAAAAACTTGATACGAAACCTAAATCATGATTTCCAGAACGATAAAAATCAGTGAATAGATTTTGAAAAAAAAAAATGAAAACTTTCAATTCAGTTTTCATACATCAATGACACAGGTTTAAAAAATGAATCATTGTAAATAAAAAATCCTAAAACCGGAAAAGGTATTATTTTTTGTCGGTTAGGTTCCAAAAAATATTCCATTTCCGGAAAATAAAAGAACCTTTTTCTCACCGCCAAAAAAAAGAAAAAAAAAACAGTAACAAAACATAGAAAAAACGTCACCTTGTCGGAACCATTCAACCGTCAAGTAACATGATGCCATCCAGCTACAAACATACATATTTATTGCCTTTTTTATGTAATGAAAAGTTTTTTGGTTTTTTTTTCATATTCAAAATAGGTAATCTTCTTTGTCGCTCATAATTCTACCAGTTTTCAAATAAAAAAAATTATCTTCAACATTGAAAATATACATACATAGCCAAAAAATATCATACATTTCTAATGTGTAGTTCTTTTGGAACAGAAATATGCGAAGGAGGTCAAGTTAAAATAATAGAAAACCCCATGGATGAGAGATAATGTGATGGGAAGAGAGGGAAAAGATAGAAAAGAGCATTTGTCTGATCATTGCTTTGTCACTGATTAATGCAGTTTTCACATATTTGTGTAATAATTGGTTGAAAGTACATGAAGTTGATCCGAGTTTGAACGGAGTAGAGAAATTATTGGGGGAGGTTCTGAAAATTTAAAAAGAGACCTAGGATGCTTAGGGTGCCTAGGGTTTCTAGGGTGTCTAGGGTGCCTAGCGTTCCTAGGGTGCCTAGAGTGCCTAGGATGCCTAGCAGGCTCCGATAATTGGTTTTGAAATTTTTTCGGAACTTTCAGAACCTTTCGGAACCCCTGAAGCAGCACAGTTTACCAAAATTTTCGTCGTTTTTTAATTAATTATTTTAAAAAATGAGGATGGTGAAACAACTTTTTAGAAGTTCCGACCAAATTTAATTCCGAAAATAGTCGAAACTTCTGGAATTCCTAAGGAACCTACAGAATCCAGGGTCCCCAGGGTACCCAGAGAGCCCGAAGAACCCAGAGAGCTTCACCCAAGCCAAAAAAAACTCGAAAATCCCCCGGAAGCACAGCTGTTATTCTCACTTTCTTATTGAACCTCAAGAAAATTTTATTAGTTTTTTTTTGTATCAAACTTCCGAGTCAACCTATTTTAAACTCCCAGAATTTTCAGAAAAAAAATCTGATTTTTATATTGCAGGTCTTTGTGGCTCCATTATAGCCAAAAATTGGGGGTTTTTGCACCAACCATTCACAAAATTTAAAAAAAAACCAGAAAAAATCTTCCAAACGAACAGAAGTTCGAATTCTTTTGAGATTTCGAACAGAAAAATTTGATGACCTAGAGAAAAACAATCTTCGTGTGAACTTTTCATTTTGTTTATCCAAGTTTTTTTTCAAACAAAAAATCATTTGTCGAACATCTGGTTGTTCAGAAAAAAAAGCTTCAAAAAAAAAGAAAAAGAAAAAAACAAAATAAACACTTATCTACAAAAGATGTCCAAAAATTTTTGAATGGTTCTCAAAAAAAAAATGAAAATGAAATTATGTTGCGCCAAAAAATTAACTGGAAGGAAGAGGATGGATCAAAACGAGAATTTTTGAGACAAAAACAGAAAAAAATTCGAGAAGAATAGAAGAGAAACACAAAAATTGTTACATTGTTTTGTTTTATCATTTAGGAGGAAAAAGTGAAATGAGAGAACCGGTTGACGCCTTTTTTCAGATGAAAAAAAATGACCGACGATTTCCGGGTGTCCATGATTTTTAAGTGAAAAAAATACAGAAAAATTTTTAAAAAAAGTAACTATTTGTCAATTTTGGGGTAATAATATTTCTCAATTTAACAGGCCTGAGAAGAAGTTGTATTTTTTCGAAGATAAATTGGCAAAATAACAAGAGGTGAATATTTTTCATGGTATGATTTTATAAACAAAATCTGAAAAAAAGTGCGAAAAACTTGCAAAAAATCAGAAGAATGTACTTTTCCAGAGATATAATGTTCAATTTCTGATAATAGTTGTGAATTTTATTTTTCAGATCTTTTTTTTTATTTGTGTGTTAGTTTTTTTTTTCCGATAATCAATTCTTATAAGGTTTCACTATACCGGAAGTGCTCTTTTTTAAGATCAACTCAAAAATATCATTGCCGGTAATTATTTTTGATGCCTCTTTTTAACAGGAGAAACACTGGTTTGTACTCTAATAGATGTCCAAAGATTTATGACGTCATAGCTTGAGTTGAAGTTTCAGCCAAGCATTCGGTTTCATTCATTTAAAGTGATCCTAATTTACCTTTCAATATCTTGATCTTGAAAAAAAACACCTCCAAAAATTGGTCACTTGTTTCATTCTGTAGTTCGAATACCTTCTATAAACCCCTCAACCAGGATAGTACACATTTTTTACATTTATAATAACAATAAATAAATAAATAAATATTAACAATGAAAAACCCAGTATACTTCTCATTTCAAATAATCTTCTTATGGGCTCGTTTTTTCTTCATCCTTTTCGATTTATTTTTCCTCGAACTTTTTCGATGTTTTGAAGCGATTTGTTCTAGCATCAAATCCTCTATTAATGCTTTTTTATCGTCGATTGGAATAGTTCGAACTCCATGGGTTTTGGCGAATCTGATTTGTTGATAACATGCTTCAACGTCGACTTCGATCATGCGAGTGCATGATTTGACACCTTCGATATCTGTAGAAAAGAACACGTAAGGTTCGACTATGAAGATCAGGCTTGAAGATAAGACAAAGCCTGGTGATAGGTCTAACTCTGAAGATATGCGTACACCCGATGATAGGGTTAAGACTGAAGATAGGACTAAGACTGATAATAAACCCAAGCCTGATAGGCTGGGGGGGTCTAAGCCTGAGGATAGACCTAAACCTGAAGATGGGCCTGAGCCTGAGAATAGGTCTAAACCTGAAAATAAGCTCATGCTTAAAGATAGGCCTGAGCCTGAGGAGAGGTCAAAACCTTATGATAGGCCCATGCCTGATAATGGGTCTAAGCCTGAAGATAGACCTAAAACTGATGGTAGGACCTGAAGAAAGGCCTTAGCATTACGATAGATCTAATTCTGAAGATAAGCCTAAGCCTAAGTCAATATGACAATATAAGTCCAGGATATTCCTGAACCAGTCCGCAAAAACTTAGAATGATACTCAAATGCACACATTTTTTGAGTTCAATCTTAATTTTTTAAGCTGAGGTCCCAATTTTTAAGTCAAAAACCTCTAATAATAATTTTAAAAAAAACAGTAATGATTTTTGGGTATTTTTTTTTGGTGCTATTCGGGCCCTAGAGGTTCTTTTTTTGGTACAACTCACATTCACACAGGATTGTACCACAACTTTTTGGGCATAGTTCCCTAATTTTACGCCAAGATCTATCACATAATCCATTCAAAGCCCATGAGCAACATTGTATACTTGCATCTGAAAATGTTCCTATGTTTTCGGAATTTCAGATTATTTTTTAATTTCACCTTCTTCGATTTGTGGTAGCTCAATACTCGGCAGTGGTAGAAGGATTCTAGTGGTATCTGAAAAGTTTGATTTTGATAGTTCATTTCGTTAAGAGTGTTGAACTGGGGGTCACGAGGGCCTATTCTAGGCCCAATGGCCCCCAGGAACCTACCAATAGGAACTGGTGGAATTGGCAGCATTTTCGGTTTCTTCAGCTTTCTTGGAGGTGGTGGTGGATCTAATGGTGGTAATGGTGGGACAATTTCAACTCGTGTTCCAGTAGCTGGTAGATCATCATTTTTTGGAGGTCGGAATGCTGGCATCATTGGCTCCTGCTCGTTGGAGTTCCCATAGGCGAGTCTGGCTGCCAGATTTTGTTCAGCTTCAATTTTTTCGAAGGATTGACGAGCGGTTACTGGAATGTGAAAATGTTTAGCTGAAAGGTAATGTAAAAAGTTGCTCAAAAATAAAAGAGCACATTTTTTACTGAAAAGTCTAGTTTTCGAGAAAATGTATAAATCTGATTGTTATTTTTTTGAAAACTAGACGTTTTGGTTAAAAATCCCTTAATTTGAGAGCAACTCGCTAACTCATTTTACACCGCTTTGAAAAAAAACTCTAGCTTTTACAGAAGGTATTCAAGTTTTAGTTTGGTTTTTTTTTTAGAAAAATGGAAAGTTTAGAACTATCTTTGAAATGTTGCTCAAAAATATCTGAAACAATCCGCCTTGTACTCAATTTTCTAGTAAAAAAATTTGGTCAAATGAGGAAGAAGACGTTCAAAATCACTAAAAATCACCAGAAAATGGGGTTTTAAAACTATAAAACCTGATATTTGATTGTATCTATTGGAGAATCGTTAAAAAATTAGAATTTTCTGATGTTGATTGCCCAAAAAACTATTTTTTTCCCTATCAGATTTATCCCATTTTAAATTGGGTAAGAGCAAGTCAACTTTGCTCATCTTGGTATATAAAAAACCCCACCCAAAATCAAAACATTACTGAATTTATCGAGTGATTCAAGAGGTTTTGGTTGGATCCGAACTCTCGGTCGGCGAGATATTTCTGAAAAAAAAAACTCTTTTTTTCTCTTTTTTTTCGCTGTTGCAAAAAATCACCATTTGTAGCTTCCACACTATTCAAATTCAAGGGGATGTAATTCAAAATACTCTTCACTGGTGAATAATATTGATCCGTTATTTTCACATCTTCTGAATCATCTCCATAACTTGATGGGGGTTCCACAATGAAGGCAGGTTTAGATATTTCGCTGGAAAAAATAGGTACTCAGGTAACCGAAGGGATTTTGATAATACTTGTTGCCAATTAACTCATTGATCGAATCTGGACTAGGTCCCAATTTCTTCAATTTGTATGTCATTTGACGACTTGGATCTCGGAATATTTTATTGGTGTCTGGGAAGCCACCAGGTGTTGAAGATGGTGGAGGAGGAACTCTGTAATATTTTCATTGTTAGCTTAAATTTTTACTTTCAGGAGAAACTCACAATCCTAGAAGTTGCTTTTCCGGATCAGGTTCAGGAGATGTGACAAACGCATCAGGTTCCTGGGTACTAGTAGTTGTTGAAGTAGTTGTACTATTACTTCGGAACCAGGTAGTTGTCCAACCTAGTTGTTTACGAATAGCCGTTGTGCAATTACGACTCACTTAAACACGCTTAATTGAAAAAATATGGAAAAATTGAGCTTACATTCACGACATTTCTGAGTTTCATTGCCTTCAGTGTTTACCAGACAGATGTACTGGGTAGGTTCACAGTCTATAATGCATTCACCCATTGCAGGAAGCCAGTCTGCTTCGAAAAATGGGTCGCCACCTGGAAAAACAGTATGAATACATCAAAATGTGGGTTCTATTCTAGTATAGGGGTACCAGAATAATATATGGGTCCCAAAGTGTTGTTTTCAAACATAGTAGGGGTTGAAAACGAATGAAAATTTCTGGTTCACATGAAAGTCACTTTTTTAAACCTTTTTTCGTAGGTATTAATTCAAACTTGGTTCAGCTCTTTCTCATTTTCAAAACTGTTTCATTTTCACGATACCTCTCATATTGGAAAGGAAAGTCTTTCAACTCTTAGTAACTCCAATTTTTTGATTTATTTCAATGCCTATTTTTTTATCTTTGAATTTTGGACATTTGTATTATTCTGGAACCCTTCTATCATTTTGGTACCCCTATACTAGGATAGAACCAAAACGTCAAAGAGGTCCGTTCTAAAGAACATATATATCTGGTTCGATTCTATTCAGCATTTACCAAATTTTTGAAGGGAATAATTGCATTTAGTACTACTTGAACTTTCATTGTTGGTCTTCTCTGAAATTTTCAATAATATCTTCTTTTTTTTTTGGAAAAACAGATCATAAAAGCCAAATATTGAATCTGAAAATGGATCCATATTTTGAAAGGAAACCCCTGATTACAAAGGTATTGTTTTCCATAAAATGAATAGTTTTTCAGGATATTTTTTTGATAATGGAGTATTTTGTAGATCCAGAAACGGGCTTCTTAATCCACTAAAAGTTATTTTGCGGAGTTTCACAAAATTACTTTCAAAAAACTACGAAAAATGTTTTAAAGAATATTTTAATAGCGTATTTGCAGTGCTCAAACACGCTTCAAAATACACCAAAAATTACAGCAAAAAAACTCACACAAAAGTTCATGATTATAAATGAACTTGTAAACCAGCTGTGTCAAATATTTATCCTCATAACAAGTAGCCAATTTCAAAATCCAGAAAAATAACCAGATAATCAGCATACCCGGAACACGTTCTTCTTCAAAATGACTCAATGCTAAAGAAAATTGTCTATTATGCAAATTTATAAGCCGCGGGATATAGAAAAAAAACGAGAGAAAAAGTGATTTTTATTTATTAGGGTGGATTTTGAAGTTGTAAAAGTGAGGTTTATATGGTTTACATAGATAGGCGGGGATGGCTTAAGTTGAAAGGCGGTGTATATAAAAAAATGGGGGAGGAGGGGGGGGGGTTGATTAATTCAAAAGGCGTGATTGTTTAGAAGGTTTTTGAGTTGATAACATTATCAAACAAGAAGAACGTCATTGAATTATAACTCTTTCAAACTTTTTCAGACGTTCTCAAATAAAAATTGCAGATAATGAAAAATGCTTTCCATATATATCTGAAAATATTCTAGCCAAATTTAAATCCTAAGGTTAGAATCATCATGCCTAAACCTGAACATAAACCTAAATTTGAAATTTTTAGCCTACTCATAGTCCTAAGGTTAAAATTATTAGCATTAGCCTAAGCGTAATGATGAAAATTATCATTAATAAGACTAAATTGGTTAAAATTATTAATTTGAAAAAACTTGTTACATCTTGACTCTTGTGAACTTTCAATCATAAAAAAAATTCCTTGAAAAAATATTTGAACTATTTTTTAGTACATCAGAATAACCTTGTTTCACTGGCCTCCACTTATTTAAAAATAAATCAACATGTCCGATTTTCCCTACAAACTGCAGTGTAGTCTATCTCTTCTTTTTTTTTTCCTCTTGTTATGTATATGTTGGGTATGCAAATATAGTTTACATGTCTACTCGTTTAGTATAGTGGTTAGGGTGAATGTCTAGTAATCGTCTGGAGCTTTCATTGTTGTAAGTTCGAACCCTAAGCACCGATATGTAGGTAATTTTTTTTTGAAAATATAGTTTTATCGGCCAAACCAGAGAGATACTGTTTGAAAAAATTATTGAAAATACTCACTCCTAATGAAATTATAACTTCAGTTTATTTTATCAAGACGAAAAGTTAGACTTTTGAAGAATAATACCAAGACTTCAGCGGGGAGAGGAAAAATCAAAAAAAAAATTGGAGTCTAATAAAAATTATTTTTTTAACGATTGTTATTTTTAAAAGTTAATTTTTAAGGCCGTTTAAAAATAGGTTTCAATTTTTTTTCGCAACCATATTCCAAGTGTCAAGCAGAGGTGTGAAAATAACTTTTTAGACTTCAAAAATCAAATGCTTCTCAGTAAAAAAAGTCCTTCCAAGGTTATACCTAATAAAAAGTGCTTTTTTTCTAGAGCAACCTGCCAAACGCTTCTCTCTTGTAAGAATATTAGAGAAAACTTTAAAAAAAAATGCAAATGGTCATTGAACAACATAAAATACATTCTAACTGTCCAAATATAGCTAACTAAGGGAAAGGCATAACAAACAAAACAGAATAGTTATTCCAAAACATAAATAAAAATCTCCCATATATATCCAGCCAAAAATCTCAACCAGTCGAGTGCGCGAAAACCACCAAAAATGAACGGTCTCACGAATACTACTTTCGCGCAAAAATGTATGTATGTGTGTTTTTTTGTTGACAATTTTTACACGCTCTCTCTTTCTTGTTTACATGAATGAGTACATTGCGTTTTTGCATGTTGCCAAATAAACGAACGATATTCCGCGTGTCAAACTTTGACCATCTTTTTCTCAAGTGCAACATTTTTGTGCGAGAGAGTTTTTTCCAGGTCAGTGAAATTAGCATGCACTTCCGTGACAATAACTATGTTTTTGGGATAGTTAAATCAATATATCTCAGCTGAAAATAATCCCTTTGATTCCATATTTTGCATTGTTATAGCCTAAAGATATCATCAATGTGGTCCAGTTTCTAATTTTTTTTCTTCAGAAGACTTTTTTCAATGTTTTTGAGGTGTTTCTCTGAACTGTGAGAACGTTTTCTCAAATGAATTTTTAGAAAAAAACTATGAAATTAATGAAAAATTGTAGCGTGACTCAAAATTGATGACCCTAATCCAAATTTCAGCAAAATATGTACCTATACAAAAATCTAAAACCTTTTTTTTTCGAAATACAAAATTGGATGTTTTTAACTGTTCAGAAAAACATTTGCCAAAGTCTCTAGGAGAACTTTTTTTTCAAAGATGGATATTTTTTAGATAAAAAATTTCCAGATTTTCTATTTTTTCAGATATAATCCTACGAACACTGGAGCATTTTTCTGATACTTTTAGGCATAATTGTGCAAAATATAGAACCAATTGGACCATTTTGGGCTAATGTATTTCAGAATTTGGATAAATATAAATTTATTCGGTTCACAGAAGGTGATATACAAATGATATACAACAGTCTACATACAACCAAAACACAAATTATTTCTTTGTCTTAAAAGCAAAAGTGTATTTGTTGAAGATGAATCCCTTATTTTCACCAAGTCTCGGGAATTTTTTCGTTTTTTTGGGCCAATTTCCTACCATATAATTGTAAGCCTGGCAAATCTTCTCGAACTCTTCCTGGAATTTTTCATATTTTTAAATATACCCTATTTTTTTTTGACTTGCCATTGTTACTCCAGAAAGTTTGATGCGAGTAGCCCACCAAATAATTATGTCCCGAACTGGGCCGGTCATGTGACATCTCATGAAATTGTGGATGAGCAGCTGCATCACTCGTACTTGAGTCTGTAATAGAAATTGGGTTTTTTGAGTTGAGTTTTTGGAAGATTTGAACTTACATAGAGTTGCAAATTGATGTTTTGCTTGCCTTGTCGCAACTGCAAAAAAAAATATATGTAATTGTTTTTTTTTTGGGAAAAGAAGTAGGATATTTTGATAAGACCTATATCATTCTATTGGACTCTGATAATCCGATATTATAGTCATCTAGCTGTTAAATTTTGAGCTTCTTGAAAATGAGCTTTTTACTCAACCTAGCACGTGAGCTCAGCTGGATGAGCTGCTCCTTTTCATCAGTTCGTGATTCAAAAGCTTTTTAGATTTTTAAAATGAGGTTCTGATTTTCATCTCAAAATTATTGTTTTGATTGAAATAAATTTTGAAATTGTAATTGTGTCCTTTTTTCAAGCATAAGAGGCTAGAGCTGCTCAAAAATGAGCAGTTCATCAAGCTGAGCTCACTGAGCAAGCATCTGAAATGCTATATCCGAAAGTGAAGAATCACAGTATTTTTCAGAAATTTTCCCACTTTTCTTGATAATGCACAACTGAAAGGTTACGTGAGTTCGATTTTCTCATTTTCTTTAAAGTTTTTCTTTAAAATTTGAGGTTTACAGCCTCATTTTAAATTTTTCATTAAAAAAAAGGTTTTGGGGTTCTTTATAACACTTGATTACTCTATAATTAGGTCCTAGCTCTCAGAATTGCTTTTATACCGAAAAAAAATAGTACAAACTTCTGGAGATGAAATTCTTGCATCGAAAATTGTTTTAACTAAAAACTGAATACGGGGTGAGGGTCACCGTTCTAAATACTATAGAATGAGATTTTCACTTTTTGAATGAAACCACTACGGAAGGGTGTTTTCGTGATTACAAACGCATATCACTATTTTTGGATCGCAAATTTTACAAATCACAAAATAAAGATGAAATTTTCCACATACCCAATTCTTTGGAATGATTGCATGACGGCGATTGTGTGTAATTTCGAACATGAAACTGCGAGATGTGCGATCCAACTGAATTACCATGTACACACGGCCTCTGTCACGTTCTGAAAGTTTTTTTTCGATATGTGCATAATTTAAGGTTTTTTATTTTTCAAGAAAGCTCACCTTGTTCCTCAGTTCCCTGCGAACGTCTAAACAACCTTCTGAGCCCTAAAGTGACATTTTCCATTCGTCCGGCAAGTCCAGGACGTGGTTGGTTTTCAGCTGAAAAATATTGATTTTATTTAGAAATTTATGTGCTATGTGAAGTATTCAATCCGTTTCCTACCTGGAGCATTTTGGACTGGTCGAACTATGATAATTCTTCCGTGAAGAGTGTTACTGTTGCGCTCATGATCATACGATCCCGGTAAAATTGGTTCCATCGGCATTACCTAAAAAATTTAATTATATGATTATTAAAAAACGTACAAAAACATATACAAAAAAACTTGCTAACAAAAATGACATAAAATTTAATTATGAAAGGGTATTTTTGTGATATCTTAGTTATCTACAGGCCCTAGAATGTAACGAGGGTTCCTAAATGTCATCAAACACCCATATAACTTGAAAGTCGAAGACTATTATAATCGACAATGCAAAAATGTAAAAAAATAATCTAGAAAAAAGGAGCACTTCTAGAAGCGTACTAAAACATAAAATGATAATGATAAATTATGGCCCATGAAAAGATAAGAAAAACTTGAAAAAATGCTGAAAAAAACGCATAATAAGGAGCCAATTGTACTGATAAGATAAAATTCCGGTATTTTTTTCGAGTTTCTTAATTGGAAAACAACAAGAAATCAAGAACCACTACTTTACTTTGTTTGATGATATTTTTAGGAAGATCTCAATTATGAGAAATGGCAAGAGTTATTGGTGATTAGACGGTTCAAAATTGTATTTTAGATATAAAGTTCATGTATGTATGTATGTAAAAAAAAATCCCTGGAATATATACATATATAAATACCAAAATACAACATGGAACCTTAAAGATACCAGAAAATATTGTTGTATGAAAAATGATCAACTTAGAAGAGTCCAAGAATAAAGGAAGGGTTTTTAAACAACCTACAGGTCCAAGAGTACTGTAACAATCTCAGAAGTGTCCCAGAGAAATGTGATAAAAGGGTCTTTAGATAAAAATCCCGCAATCAGAATAGGAACCTCAGAATACCAACTTTGGACGTTTTTTTTTCAGAATTGATGCTTCCAGAGGGTACCTTGAAACCTTGTAGTTTACAATTGTGTTGAAAAACAAAACAAGAAAAAATGTGTATCTACAGTAGTGCCTTTGACTATTGGTTATCCTCAAGAATCATATGAAGGTCCAAGAATGTGTGAGAATTTCCAAATTGTATGTTAAACAAGTTGCCTTGAAAGAATCCAAAAAAAAATGGGCGTTTCCTACTATTTCGAAAACTAAACCACAAAATGATGATCATAAAATTCTAGCCCATGAAAAGATAAGAAGAACTTGAAAAAGTCTGAAAAAAAGACGTATTAAGAAGCCAATTGTACTGATAAGATAAAATGCTTCTGTTTTTTTTTCCAGTTTCTTAATTGGAAAACAACATAAATAGAGAACTATATACATTTTCTGATAAAATTGTATTTGAATTTTTTTTTCAAAATCATGATGAAAAAAGTTTCAGCACATATTATACTTCTCGAAAAATGACAAGAAAGTGATAATAAATTTTTAGAAAAGATTCAAAAAACCAACTCCGGTTCAGTTGTTATTGATGATTTCTAGATAGCACTTATCTATATTTTTTCAGTGATAACTGTCTATGCTGACACGCATAGAAGTTTAAAAGTATCATTGAGAAATCAAACCAGATTGAAAGAGGGGTCAAATTTCGGATTTATAATGAATAACTAGATCAAGTATTATATGAAATCTCAGATACCATATAAATTTGAAAACAGTCACTGGTAACGAGGAATCAAAGATATACAGTGATGAAGTTCAACCAAAAGTACTATTATATAAAAGCTCAGAATATTAATAAACATGTAAGTTCCTAACATTTACAGCACAAAACAGAAACAAAATGGCGAATTTTTAACAGAAATAATTTTTCTTTTGTTCTCTACACCCATTCATACCTCCTCCTGGACGCAGTAGTGTACCAAAAAAAATTGCGATAGACAGAAACAAAAAAAAATTCGGCGCGCAACACAAAAAAAGAGGGGAACGCGGGCCCTTTTGCAAAAAAAATGACATGACACAAAGAATGTGTACATGTCTCGTGGCGTACAGATGTTTTCAACAACTAACTAACATCAACAAAACTAGAGTGTTGGCCTGGCTTGTCGAGCTTCTTATTCAAAATCAGAGAGCTTTACAAAATCATTTATTCAATACCTTACAAAAAATATGTATTAAAAAAACTTTCATAGAAGAATTTCAGCAAAAAAATTAACAAAAAATGAAAAAAAAAACAGAATACCTTAAATGGAACAGTTGAAAAAGGCCTCGTTTTTGAAAACCAAACCCTTGTTCTTGTTGAGTTTGGGGAATACAGCGGTATGTTCGGGATACTTGTTCAAAACATAATTGTACGACACGCAGAGACGGTCGAACTCCTCCTAGAAAAATTTTGATTACAAATTTCTTGATATAAATTTCATTAGACCTACCATAGTGACACCATTGAGATTGAGTCTCGAAGCCCACCAGGCAATGATTTCTTCGACCGGGCCATTCAAAAAGCGGTCGAAGATTTGGGCGATCATCATTTGCATGACTTTCACTTGTGTCTGTAAATAGGTGAATTTTTGGAGTTTGAAAATAATTCAAAACTTACGTAAACTTGGAAGTTTATGATCGGTTTGTCTCCTCGGATCTGCAAAAAAAAGAACATCATTTTCTGGTTTTTTTGGTCATAAAAATATATAATGCTTTTGAGCAATTTTTCGAACAAGGAGTCGATTTGGGCCACCCTGTACTGTGGCTCCTAGTTTAGTCAGTGGGACCCTTTTACTATTTACAGAGAAACACTCCCTCCCTTTTCAGAGAATAAACTATACTCTAGTTATTACCCAAAATCTCAAAATCTACTTTTCACCTACCCAGGTGGTTGGGAGAATCGCATGATCGTCTCGGGAGATCGCAATCATTGAACTTGGAGTTGCAGGATCCAACCAGATCACCATGCACAATCGAAATCTGTCCGAGCCTCTATTCAACGACGCCACATCTGAAAAATTGATTTTTCAAATTTTAAAAACTCATATTCAGATGTCACTTGAACAAATATACTTTTAAGAAAGAACTGACCTGCATCATTTCTACCCGCACCACGTCTGAACAAGTTTCTGAACTTGGAAGCGGCAGATCCCAATCTCTTGCCAAATCCACTGGAAGACGACGTGTCTGCTGAAAACCAGTTATCATTTTTACATGATATTCTAGTTAGATACCTACCTTGTCCATGTCTTCTCGGTCTGATCTTGAACAAATTTCTGATTTGTTTTGTGATTGTTTCAATTTGTTGCGAATCCGGTGCAAACAGAACCGGAAACGACATCCTGAAATACAACATTATCTTATAGCTAGTTACGAAAAAACGGGAAAAACGAATCATTTTTCACTAAAATCGCATATTCAAGGAAATTTCGTAACTAAAAAATTGCTTGCACCTTTTGGTGTACAGATTTGTCTGCTGGAAAATAGTGAAAACAACAACACCTACATATCATGTTGGACAGAAACAAAATGGACATTTTGTATGTACCTCCACATAGAATTAAGTAGCCGATCATAATTTTTTTTAATCGAGACTAAAAGTAGAACTCCGCTAAATTCAGTACAAAATTCTTTTATACAGATCTATGTAACTTGAAAAACCCGGTCTATTCCATTTTTATAAAACTATTTTTGCTCAACAAATTCACAATAAACTACTATAGGCTATGAAAGGGTCTTAAACGTTAGAAAAAAAAAACAAAAATGTATCTGGATGCCCAAATAGAGCTGATTCGGTAACACTTCAAAAAAAATATTGGCCTGATTTTTTTCTCAGCTCAATTCAGCTCGAAAAAACTCAGAAAACAAAATAATATAAAACAGCTTTAGACACATTTTTTCTTTTTTTTTTTGAACGCGAAAAAAATGGACACCCAAGTTCGCCAAAATTAATCAATATTGTTCAAAAGAAAATGTGTTTATATGTGTACTTCGTGAGAAGACAAAGAATGTGTGAAACGGAAAAAAAATTCAATGGGTTTGAAATACTTCACATTTAATTTTTTTGAGAAATACTCATAGGTATTTAAATTGAAAATCCAGTTCTTATCAAACTAGGCTAATTTTCAGAAATCATGATTCAGGGTGTTTTCAAGAAACCTTCATTGACCACAGAATGTAGAAAAAGATACAGAATTTTAGAACACTTTCAGGAGATTTCAGATTGTAAAAAATATCTGGGAAAATTCTGAAATTCAACCCAATATACTATAACGACGTGAAATTTACAAAAAAAAAATAAAACAAGAAAAAAATATGAAAACATGTTTTTCTTTGCAGGTTAGAAAATAAAAATACAGCACGCATATTTTTGTGCGCGATATAGTAAGAGAGAGAGAAAGAGTATATTGTTTATGTGTATAGTTGAAGCGCGCGAAAAAAGGAATTTGAATTTTTGCAACCATCTGGGTGTAACATATGGTTGTGCGCGGAAGGGAACTTGAATTTTTGTTGAGTTTTGTTTTGTGTTGGGACCCCCTGATTCAAACTAGAAATAACTTACTATGTTTTGACTTTTTCTAGAATGAACCTAGGTTTTTTTTAAAGTATTATTCCAAAAAAAAATTAAACTCACATTTCAAAAATCCATTTTGAAAAACACAGTATCCTTCCAAAAACCAATCTAACAACCTATCATGAATTGTTACCTTTTAAGTTTTTTTTGAATCAACTATAAGATCAGATTTTTTTTTGAAAACCGATATTTTATGTTTTAAAAAATTACCAAAATACAAAGCCATGAAAATGAAAGAATATTGGAGACAGCAGAAAAATTAGGGTTGTAGATATTAACCAAAAAAAAACACATAATGAAAATTGTAAAATGATGATATCTGAAAAAATTAGGGATGACTTGGCTTCAATATTTCAAAAAGAAAATAGACATTCGTGTAAAAAAATTAGCGAAAAATATAATCATAGCAAAACAATTAGAACTGATGAAAAAAAAATGAAGATTTAAGATTTGGTTTCTGATTTAAAAAAAAGGACACCTTATGTGAAAAAACCAGGGTTGTAGATAATCGTTAAACAAAAACTACGAAAAAAGTATTATAATCATAGCAGCATAATGAAAATGGATAATAAAATAACAAAATTAAAGATTTTTAGGCTTGAAGGGTGCAAAAAGGAGAAATCCAATGATTTCAAAAGAAAAATCCTTCTTAAGTTTCGGCAAATCTTCGGTTTCCTCTTCAAAGTCATCTAATGCTTGTGCATAACACCTACATATCTCTGTATTCCTTCTAAAAATATTATGTGTTACCTTGTACATAATTAGACGTTAATTCGTCGTCAGTATCGTCATCCTCTTCTGAATCTTCAGTTCCTCCAACATTTTGTAATGCTGAGACCCTTTCGGATTCATTAAAGCGCGGCGGAAACTCTGTAAAATAAAATATGGTGTTTTATGTAAGTACGAGGGAATGGTTTCAGGAAATATGGAGTTTTTTTAAAGAGAAATATATAATTTTATACATCTTGACTCGCTGAACAAGGTTCGGTGATCAATTTTCGGGAACCGCTTTGGTTAAGCTCAGAATTAAGCTCCGAAGTTGTTTGATTATTGTAATAGAGAGTTCTTCGGCATGAAAAGAAACATCAGAAAAGTCATAATTTACAAAGAAAAAATCACTTGTAACACAATAAACATATGTTCAAGAAAGTTTGACCTACAAAATTTGTAGACGTTCGTTTTTTGCGTTTATTTTTGATCAACTAAAAAAGATTTGTTTTCGCAAAATTAATTTTTTCATGAAGAATTTTAAGCGGAAAATTACACTTCATTAGACATCACTTCGCTAGTTCGGGAGAATATACTGTCACCTTTTGAAAATTATAAAAAAACATCTCATATAAACCTTACCGAGTAAATGCAATCTGCTTGCTGTTTCAACAATGGTAGTGGTAGTGTTGCCTGTAAAACAACATTTTTTAGAATATATCAGCAAACTATTTTGACAAATGTTGTCAACAATTTTTGAACTTTTTTATTGACTTACGTGGTGCGATGAGTATGTAGGGTTCACTTTCAATCGTTCCTGAAAAAAATAAACCATTTCCTTGTCATGTACACTCTTGAATTGAAGAACCCGTTCAAAGCTTCCAAGAGGTGATTCGCAAACAGGGTGACAATTAATTATGGAAGCAAGACTTTCTAAATCTTGAATTCACTTTGGCAAAACCAACGAGCCATTTAAATTTAAAAGCCTATAAAATAATACTTGTTATTTTTTTTTGAACCATCTGTTTAATAATTGATTTGAATTTATAAAACCATTCCAAAATTGTTGAACGTAAAATTTTTATAGGAAATCCCAACCTGCTACTATTTCGCATATGCTTTGAATTGAAAATATTTCATAGTTTGCACTTTTTGGGCATTTAAAAAGTTGTTTCAGAGTTTATTGCAAAATAGACAAAAAGTTAGAAAAAACAGGAAGACACCTTTTGTGTTGACAAGGAGGGCAGAGACGCAGACAACAAATTTGTGCTCATTTTTTTCATGATCAGTATGAAAACTCGATTTTATTAAGTGAAGAAAAAAGTGTTTGCCTCTAGGAGACCCAAAATATAACAAGAATCTTCAAAAAATATGAGGGTTCTAGAATAAAACATGGGTCAAAAAATGAAATAAAATTCGAGTATCCTGATAGAAAAAAAACGCTTCTTTGGGATATTAGTCACAACTCATATAAAATAAAGTCGTAAACTGACAAATTTTGTGGCCGAAACATGATTATCAAGATAATTATGCTCTTTGAACAACAGGAATATAAGTGAGACATTTTGTGAAATCCAGAAAATGAACGGCCATTGAAAAAATCTGGATCTTTCGAATTATGCCCTCTGACTATCCAGAAAAATACCATAAAGATTAGCTAACTTTCCTAATAATTAGTCCAAGTTGAATATGCTTTCTTAATTTATTGTCACCCTGTATGTATATCATAGCACTCTCAAAAAACACAATGACCGTTTTTTAAGTTGAAAAAACTTACGCAATGGTATGATAACCGTCTGCTCGGATGGTATTTCTTCGGAAGGATCTGGTTCAGAATCACGGACAGGAGTTAACGTATCTGTTAAAAAAAAGTTATGAAACGACCTGTACATCTTTTTCAATAACTCACAACGACTGTACGGATCATCAGACTCCCCATTGTCGGTATCCATGTCCGGCATTGTTGGTACCACTTCAAAATCAAAAAAATATTCAAAGTTTTCAAATTTTCATGACTCCAGTTTTGAGGAATATAATTAATATTCAACAACTTTTGCCAAATTTTCGAAATGAAATGTTTTTTGAAAATTGTTCAAGATATTAAACTGACCCAAAGGGGGACTTAGAAATTTTTAATCATATTCGGAAATATTCTTCAGATATGTAAAGCATTTTGCAAAAATCACAGAATTATATGTTTTAAGTAAAAAAAACATATCATAAAGATTAGCTAGTTCTTCCCAGAAACCCCACTATCGTTTTTTTTTAAACTGGAGCAGAAATATTACACATATGTTGATTTGAAATGTTGAATAAACTTACGCGACGGGTAGAAGCGATCGGAAGTAATGAATTGCAAGAAATCTGTAAAAAAAGTTTATGAAACCAATTTGTGACCTGATACAGTGGTTTTTTTTGGGGAAAATTTTACAAATTTTCAAAAAAGTTATTCTCTAGATTATAGAACTCAGGATAACGTCACTTGAAACCAGATATCTTTTCAATGGGTAAAAAATTAAATTCTGAAGTACTTTTCTTGAAATCGAACCTTCCAGAATTCTGAATTTTACAACATTTGCAAAACAGCTCGGGTTTAGTGACTGAATTCTCGAAATTTCAATTTTCGAATAATATTTTCTCGAAAACTAGACTTTTCGTAAAAATGATAAATAGTTTGAAATACCATAATTTTTTCAGAGCTGAGAAATAGTCGTCAAACTTGTTTTTCATATTTTTAGATATATTTCAAGCAATTCTACAGTTCTGAAATATTTTTTTGAACTTTGACTCTTTTTTAAATTTAATGGTGAAAAAATTTTTTTTTAAATAGAATTCACTTTGAAGACTTCTTAAATCGGCTTCTGATTTTGAAGAATTGAACTTTGAAAAAAATTAAATACATCATTATGGGTGTTTAAAAGTGGCACGAAATATCATTTGAAAAATTTCAGACAGTTTTTTTTTTACTAAATCCAATGAAACAAGTATTTTTATTTTTGAATTCATATGTATTAATTTTTTAATCAAAACTTATCATAAAGTTAAATTATCACTCAATTTTGAATAATTTCATGAAAATCTTTATTTGTTAACTATTATATGATATTCTTAAAAAAAAACACTAATAAGCTGTTTCAATTTTCAATTTTTATGAGAACGAATAAAAGAGAAACGTATAAAGTATACCAAAAGACCACAAAAGATAAAAAATAAAGGGTTTGCAGATCCAAAAAAGGGTAATAAATTATAGAAAATACCTTCTTCTTTGGGTAATCGTAAAGCGGCGAGATAAAAACCTTGTCACTCATCATAACAAGAAAAAGAGGTACAATTCACAAAAATATCATAAAGCTGTCACTCATCCTTTGAGGCGAAATTGTACGGACCTCATAAATAAGAAAATGGGAAGCTCCGCCCACTTTTTACGATATGAAGCTGTCACTCATTCACTGAGGTAAGTCCCTCAAATAGGAAAATGGGAAACTCCGCCTATTTTTTCATCGATATAAATAGGGTAGGAGCACACCATTAATTATCATTCAAAGTTTTTTTATCCTCAAAGATGGTTACTTTTCGAGCCCCTCCTCCACTGAGCCCTGGTATGTTTTTGAAACCTTTTTTCATTAAATAACTCTATATTTTTTCAGCTCGCCAAGTTAAGGCCGATTTGAAGGAGTACTTTGCTCCTCCAAATTGGGCTCTTCAATTCCACTGTTCACTGGCAAAGATGGTTAGTTTTTTCACGATTTTTTCTTTGAAACAAGTTTATTTTTCAGATCCAATTCCAGTTCATGCGTGCGGCAGTTCGTAGGGTGTTTCGCCTTAGAAACATCCCTAGGAACTTGCCATATGGTCCCATTTTACCAGTGGACCTTCTTATTTTCGGGCTGGATGCGAAACTGTCAGACGTAAGTTTATAGAAATACCTATTTCTTATCAGATTAACATTTTTTGTTTTCAGCACAGTTTTGTCAACATGTGCAAACTGTATTACCTGGCACGCCGTAAATACCCGGATGAACTTGCGGGTTATCCGGGTATTTCGAAGCTGTACAAGCTCACACCCTAATTTTTTTTCCTTATTTTACATGTTTCCTTGTTGTTCCTTTTTATCCATAAATCCAACACATCTCTCGTTTTTTTTCTGAATTTTAGTTTCTACTTCCAGGTTTTTAGGTTCTACTTCCAGATTTTTAGGTTCTACTCCCAGGTTTTTGGGTTCTACTTTCAGATTTTTAGGTTCTACTCCCAGGTTTTTAGGTTCTACTTCCAGATTTTTAGGTTCTACTTCCAGGTTTTTAGGTCCTACTTCCAGGTTTTTAGGTTCTACTTCCAGGTTTTTAGGTCCTACTTCCAGGTTTTTAGGTTCTACTTCCAGATTTTTAGGTTCTACTCCCAGGTTTTTGGGTTCTACTTTCAGATTTTTAGGTTCTACTCCCAGGTTTTTAGGTTCTACTTCCAGGTTTTTAGGTTCTACTTCCAGGTTTTTAGGTCCTACTTCCAGGTTTTTAGGTCCTACTTCCAGGTTTTTAGGTCCTACTTCCAGGTTTTTAGGTTCTCACCTCATCAACCATTCCTGACCCCAACATAGGCAAAGCTTGATGCTTTGATTATATTTTCTCTCTCAATGTTTCTTTTTCAGCTTTAAGTTCATGCTACATGTTTGGATATTATCAGCGATTGGATCGGTTGACCAATGGATTATTATCAGCGCCATGTTGTTTTCTTGGCTTCTTCACTGTTAACGGTGATGTATGCAACTACATTTATTCATTGGATTGTTAAAGGAGGCATGTGGTTATATCAACGAGATTTTGACTCTCTCTGATGACAGTGTGTCATAGGAGATCCACTATTGAGTTACTCTCATAAATATTAAAAAAATGTGACTAGCCTTTGGGTGTGTTTTCTATGAAAAAAAAAATGTGACTAGCCTTTGGGTGTGTTTTCTATTTAGAATTTAGAAATTACAGGTTGAATTAACGCTGACTTTGGTTAGCTTCTGAAAAAACAGTTTTATTTCAATAACATTGAACTTCTAGCAGACAGTTTTTGTTCACAATCGAGCTATATTTTCATTGCACCTGGATTTTGCATAATAGTTTTGAGTTGGGTTACTCCATCTATCAACTTTTTCCTACCACCAAGGCTTTGTGCTATACGTTTTTAAAATTATTATCAATTGGTCAAAGGTTTTCTGAAGAAATAAAGTGAATAAATTAATAGGGATATACATAAATCAAATCTATAAAACTTGCCTAATTGAAAACAACTTTCTGATTTTTGTTTATTTTATTTATCATATATTTCCAGGATATCAAGGAATAAGTTCCATTCTTACCCGAAACTTGATTTTGGTTAGACAAATCTGGGAAGGTTTCACACCTCATATTTTCAAGCATGTTTCTATAAGTGTTATTTATGATAAGCTTTCCTGAAACATAATTTTCACCTTTTTTTCAGACCACCCGGAAAAAATCAATGCCTCAAACAAAAGTGGTCTTGATCATATTATATCAAAAAACTACCCAACAACTATCTGGTTTTTCTCCTATTCTCTCATTCAAAAATTCTATATTTTAGTTTTTTTTTTTGAGGACGCCGTTCATAAACCTGAATCCGCCCTTTTATCTGAATGCTTGTCTGCATTTTAACGACCTGGTTTTTTGGTTTTTATTCGTATCTCTATGTCTCCCAGTTTCACATCAATATTTTTCTCAAATCCCCAAAGTGCAAAAAAAAACCATGATTTTTATTCGCCGCCCCATTTTTCTCTTCATGTGGTCGTTCATTCATTCAGTATTTGCAATGGTATCTATACTACCGTAATATTTTTGTTTTATATTTTATTTTTATTTCAACATTTGAAGTTGAGGTGCGTTGAAAGTTGTTTTAAATTTTTTGGCTCTATACCAAAGTAGTGGTCCCGATTTCGAATCACAAATTTAGAAACCACCTGTAATATTGAATGCTAAATTTCAGATCTGAAAACCGGGAAGTGATACCGAAACACAATCGCCGGTAACACCAAAAACGCTCACACCAGGTATAGTTCTACACAATTTACAACAACCGGTTTACATATTTAACAGGAATCTCCCGAACATTCTTCTTCTACCCGCCAGATTGAGAATAAGCAAAACTGTCGAGGTTTTTTTTTTAATAAAGTTTTTATTCTCATGTTGTTCCTGTCTGAGACAAAATCTATTTCAAAAATTCAAAACTGTTGTAGGAAAATGAAATAATTGTGAAAATATTTATATAACACCCTTCATAAAATATGAGACAACGTTGCCTTTTCATATTTTTTGATAGATTTCACACAAATCTACAGTTCTGAATTGATTTCAAACATTTTTAAATGTGTTATTGAAAAAATAAATGTTTTCTAAAAAAAAAATAATATTTCATATGCTGTTTGAATTGACTGTCTTCATAGTTGTCCATTCAACCGAATATTGTCATTAATCCTTCTAACGTGCTATTGGTTTGTCACTCAAGGTGGCCCCATCAGCAAACTCAAAAGAACAATGAGAAACTTTGCCCAAATAACTGTTATTTGGGAACCTTCCCCATTTTCACTGTATAAATAGTGCATTGTGCATCACATTAGTCATTTTTTATTAATATGTTTATTAGTACTATTCACTATGTTTCTGTTCTGACATTCTCCATTTTTTAATTCTTTTTTGATTTTTCATTATTCCTTTCTAGTCATATATTTTTGTTAAGTCTTGGTTTTGGGCTTACATCTTTCCCAACCAGTTCTTTTCGGGGGTAAATTCCTTTTCCAAATTACTTTTTTGAGTTCTCTTGTTTGTTCTACTTGGGGTTTTGAAACCTTCAATTTTCTTCGTATTCTCAAACTTTTAAAGGTTCTGTGATTATCAAACCATTTAATTCATTTTCTAAAATACTTTTTAAAAGTTCTCTAGTTCATTTTATTTTTCTTACTCTGTCTTCTTTGAATGAAAGCTCCTTCAGGTTCTCTATTTTGTTCACGTTTTGGGTGATTCTAGATGCTTAGATTTTTTTTAAAGCTTTTAGGCGTTTTTTGGGCTACATACTTCCTGATCAATCAATTATTTTCAGCATGACGGGGTTCCTTCTGCTCGCCAATAGACTGCTCGGTCGCGTAGAACACCTCAAACTTGGGTAATTAAACAATTTATTGAAGAGAAACGAAATTTTAACAAGAAATTGAACAAGTATAAATATTAAAATAAATTAAAACTGAAAAAGAGAGAGGAGCATGCCGTCGAATGTTGGTGAACATAAAATAATGAAATGGGGAAGGACAGGGCGCGCGGGGGAACATTTGGGCGGAGCTTGTTACATAGATAGGGAGCATAATAAATAAATAAATAAAAAATTATCAAAACTGAAAAAGAGAGGGCGAGAGATTATGTATTAATAAATGGTTTACAAAGGGGAACATTTTGAAAGGTTGCCATAATTGAAAGTTTAAAATAGTAAAGTGCAAAGTTCAAGATGGGGGGAAAGAGTAGTTGTATACGGTAGTTTTACAACACAGCAGTAAATTAAAAAAAAACTCCTTTTCTAATATTCTTTTAGGTTCTGAAGGTTGTCTATTTTTTACTTGAGAGTTCTAAATGCTCAGCTTCTCTTCTGGTTCTTAAAATTTCAGGCGTTCCTTAGGGCTACATACTGCTCAACCAATAAATTCAAATTCCTACTCTGTTTTCTTCAACATACATGTTCTTGTAGGTTCTCTTGCTTATTTTACTTGGGGGTTTTAGAGGCTCAGGTTTTTTACTGGATATTAAATCTCCAGAAGTTTTTTTCTGTCCGATTTTTTCTGTTCTCGATGATTAGCCGTTTTTTCTTATTTTTCAGAGTATTTTTCATTATATTTAACGATAATATTTCAGCTATGAACGCAGTTTCACAACCTATGCCAAAGTTCCAATCAGGTGGCTTTAATACTCCTGGTAAGTTTTGTAAAAATCTTTTTATTAATTTCAAAAACTAAAATTTTTATAGAACAATTGTTGAATAATAAGATGAGAGAGTTTTTTAACCCTCTCAGCTGCCTCAATCGAATCAAACCACTGCAGCGCCAAGTGAGTTTTTTAAACTTTTTTCAATTTGAAATTAATTTTTATTTTTTCAGAGTCAGTGGATTTTTATGAGAAAGGCGTTGAAGAAGGTTTATCCCTTCGGGGAAACACCGTTCAATCTGCCGTTTGGCTTGATCGATGTCTTAGCCTTTGATGCAGAGATGTCTGACGTAAGTTTTTAGAAATATCCAGTTAAGATTAATTTCATATACTTTTTTTCAGGACAACTTTGTCAAACTTTGCCGTTTGTATTTCTTGGCAAGAGCCAAGTTTCCTGAGCAACTTGTCTACTTCCCGGACATCCTCCCGAATTTTAAAATGCACTACGCAAGATTTAATAAGTGTTTGATTTCATATTAGTCTTGTTTGACTTTTTGTTATGTTTTCTGTTCTGCCATGTTGGATAATAAAATACTGCATATGTTTAAACGTTGTTTTATCTTGTTTCAAATTTTCAGATAAACTTACAGACGTTCTTTTGTCAAATGCCAAAACATCATAAACCGTGACTTTTTTATGAACAGTCAAAAGCTCAATTATGACGTTACAGAATATTTAATGAAAAATCGAATTTAATAATTTCTGGATAAGGATCTAAAAAATAACACCTACATTTTGTGAGAAATTTTTCTGACACTTTGAGAACCCTTGAAAAAACCTATTCTGACAATTTTTAGAGCCCCACGAAGGTCAAAAATCCAACTCCGATATTGATGTGATTTTTTCTTACCTCATAGAAAACCTACCTCAACAGGAGATATCAATTCTGGAACCTTTAAAACCTAGACCTACCTTTCCAGAAAAATTTTCTAAATTTGTTATCACATGCTCCCGATTTCACAATTTTATTCAACAAATCTAGTTTCAAGATGAAAAAATGAACTACAACATAAAAGCTAAACAATAAACTGGCAAAACAATACAGCAAAAAAAGAACACGATTTTTTTGGGGGGTTTTAAGGTTTTTAAAAGATGATATGGATCATTCTTGGGGGGAAAATATTACAAGTCATAAAAATTAGACCGGACAATACATGGATGAACAAAGAAATAAGAAGATGAATTTCTGGAGTGTTTTTCGATGAATTCGGATCACAGAAAACATGATAGAGAATTAATGCACAAAAAGTGAAAAGCAAATTTTTGATTTGGTTTTTTAAAGATTTTCAAAATGAGGTCGAAAGTATACAAATTATTTTTTTTTGTTTTTTTTTTGAATTTTTAAATAATACAAGTAAATCGGGAGAGGGACGATTCTGATTTCAGAAAATATGAACTAAATAATCATATGCAGATTTTTTTTTCGGTTCGGAAATGAATTATTGCCACAGTGTGGAGAGAACAAATGAAAAAGTGAAAACTATAATTTTTAACTAGCCTCATTGCTCATAATCCAATTGGAATCGGCACAAATGGTTTTCACGCGGTGTCAAAAACGCCACCGGGAAATACGAAGAGCAGATATTGAAAATCATCTTCAAATCTGTGATGTCGCTTTCCAAAATTCGGCAGATTGAGCTCGTCTTGATGAATTTCGCCTGCAAAAATAATTATAAAACTTAGGAACCCATATGTATAAAATAATCTTACATCGCTTTGTTGTTTGATGATCTCCATAAAAGTGAGACTATTCTTCACTAATAATCCCAGAGCATCATCGAGTTCCACAAAAAAATCACTTTCGATCAAGAACTCTTGATGTTCTTTTATATCTTCGAGAACATTGTGAATGGACAATGCGGGAGTTTCAAAATCGGCAACCGTCTTGTCGCTCACTATCTTGACGGTTTGAAAATCAACATCAGCAATGATGTACATTTTTTGGGGAATGGCATCATTGCTGAGTTGTTCTTGGAATGGCGCAAATCCATCACTTTGACGGAGTTCGTGAACGATTCTGGAATCGGTGTGTTGATGATGAGGGGAGATGAATCAAAAGTATAAGTTAATGCAACTAAAATCAAATCTCATGGATCATCAAAAAAATCCTAATTGAATTACAACTTTAGGAAAAAACCCTATATTTCTTAACTATCAGTAGACTAAACTCTATTTGAGATGGTCCATTTTTTGAAGTGATTTATGTTAATTTTTCAAAGTGGTAATTTTTGTCACGTCGATTTCTTTTTCCTTTTGAAAAATGGTGAAGAGAGTTGGAAAGTTACCCTTAAAAGAAAATTCATGAAATAACAGAAACAAACTCAAAAAAAGTGCCCTAGGTATTAAAAATTAGCTCTCGAAGTTTTACGTATTTATACGATATTTTATTTATAGCTTTCAAGCACGATTTTACTAGTTCTAAAAATAACAATATTTTACTTATAGGAAATTTTTCTCATTAAATCATAGCTTTCAAAATGAGAAACACGGAAAAATAAGTTTTCTTTAAAATTAAAATAAGAATACTTTTACGTGAAATAATATTCCACAATTACGAGCAAAGGGAATCAAACGAAAAATCAAAATAATCGAAAAAATTAATTCAAAAATAATATTTTTTCTTTTTATTCTGAATGTTTTAAGAATGGGATTCAGATCTAACAAAAGAAAAATAAGGAGTTCATTAAAGGGATTGATTAACTTTGATCAGAAGTCTATCAATCTTCAGATAAGTATTTTGCAAAAATTAATAACAGATTCTTGTTCTTTGAGTTCTACATCCCCTTGTCAATGAAACATTTCAAAACCTCAACTCACTTTTCAACGAAATCCTTCTGATTTTCTTCAGTTTTTCTCATCCCTTGAACAGCAAAATAATTTGAAAACTCGTCCACTGGCGCCGCGAACATATCAGTGAGAATCTGAGTCTTCTCATGGGCTTCCGGGAATTCAGCATGGCGACTATTCTCCACTCTACGAAGCAATCTTTCATAGCGTTGATCCTGTGTTTCACCCTCATTTATATTCGCCAGAAGATTTTCATAGCCATCAAAAAGGTTAATCACATCGCTTGGGTTTTCTTCATTTCCTTCTGGTGAAAGTTCTCCGGTGGGGCGGAAGAAATAGGTCAACATTTCACATAGTTGAACAATGTCTCGTTCGTTGGTACCAAGAACAATGATTTTCACACTATCATGTGGACCACAGCTTCCAATAACTTCAAGATATCGTTTGTGCTCGAGACTATACTTTTCGTATGGAAAATCGTTTTGTCTCTGAAAACAAAAATAGGGTAAAAATAGTTCAATAGGAGTCTTATTTTTAACTCACAAAATATCTTCTTGCTCGGCGTTCAGTTTCGTGGCTTTTCGGCAAATCTGTCAGTACCCAATTCAACGAATGCATGAGGAACGCAGAGAGAAGTTTGGAAACGAACCTGAAAAAAATGAAGAAAAGTTACTAAAAAAAAAATATAACTAATCCCGAGAAACTTTAAAGTTTTTTGAAAAATTGAAGTTTTCTAATTTTTACAGGGCTCGTTAGAAATATAAGAATCATTTAAAGGTGAGGCACGGCAAGTTGACAAGTTGTTCTTAAAAAAGAGCACATTTTTGAAATTATAACCCTATAAGGATTTTTTTACAGAAAAATCTAGTTTTCGAGAGAAAGGGGAAAAAATACGTTGAAGTTTTCTAAATTTCTAAATTTAAAATTTTTTAACGAACTTATGATCACTACAATTTTTTTTTGATAAGAAATCCTTTTCAAAATGGGCTCTTTCGTTTAAGAGCAACTAGCTAACTTACTATATTTGGGCTGTTTCCAAAATGGGCCGAAAAAGGCCGGCCCAGCGATGTGCTCTTATATTAGATGAGTCATGATATTTTTTTGCACAACTGTTGAAAATATGAAGCTAGACAGACCACTTTGAGTCGAGTTATGAAGCTCTAACCACCATGGTTCAAATTGAAACCCTTTCAACTCACTTGTCCTCGTTAAGTCTGTTGAGCACATCCCGGACTGTTTTCCCAAAAGCTCCTCGTTTCGCCACAAACTCTGCGAATCTAATAACCCCGGTCGGATCCTTGAGTTTCGAACAACTTTGGATGTGCATCAATGACTTTCTTAACCCAACCCATTTGTCGAAAACCATCTGATATATCAAGTGACCCCGTTGAAGCCATTCGAACAAATCACATTTGATTCTGCCCAGTTCTTGGTCCAAATAAACTAAATGATCCACTATGAACTTCCAGTTATCCTTGTGCACGATAAGGGCTATGACGTAGATGTGAGTTTCATCTAGGTCTCTTCCAGACTCTGGCTCTGCAAATATAAATGTTAAGGAATTTTAGAATAGGTATAAACTCACTTGAATCCTCTAACTCCATAGTTCTCACCATTTGCTGGTTTCGAAAAAGTTCCAATCGAATCAATGGCAGACTGAGGGCCACATTATCTTGGTCATCACGAGGTTTCTCCATTTGCCAAGCCCATTCAGTTTTCGGCCAATTGCAATCAATATGGAAGTACGTTGGGGGAACATGGGTAACTTTTGTGTCCTTTCTCAATTGATTGAACGATTGATACTGCACCGGTTCGTGTGGATGTTCATCTCTATAGGGAGTATCTCTTTCTGAGTGGGTGAACATTTTGGTAACCATGACGCAGTTTCTGAAAATGTTATAGTCATGTATTAGGCACTGTATGTATTCAAACTAACCTAACTTTGTAAACACGAATTCTTTCAGAATATCCGCCATATTCTGGTGAAGTTGGCAACTGTGGATTGGTGAACATTCTGTAGTTTGTGTCCCCACAATACAGAAGGCTATACTCCTCGAGGGGCGCATCCGGAATACGTGGGAAGGTGTTGTGACTATCGAAATGCACGATTCCATCTTGGAATAACATGAAACGGAATTCATCTTCTTCCATTTTTTGTGGGATGGTGAATCTTAAAAATTGAGTATTTCGGTGAGAAATAACCATAAACGTGTTTCTCTAAATGTTGAGAAAAAAAGTTACAGGATAATGTTTAGCTCACTGGGAGGTCTTACAAAAAATAGAATCGAGTAAATATTTTTCAGAATGAGAAAAAACCAGACACTTTTCCGAAAACTGGAAATTAGACCTAAATAATCCGAAAACTCTCCAAAATTTGGTCAATGTAGAAATATCATTTATCTGTGCAAATGAGAAACACACGTTTTTTTTAGAAAACCACAAAGTCACTGATTTATATTCTCAGGCTGGGTGGTTCTATTAACGGGGGTGTCAGTAAAACACCGAATATTGATAATATCTCTCAAGAAATAAATCTGATTCCAGTTACTAGACCACAATACCTGACTGGGTGGTCCAAAGAATGACGCTCTAAAAAAATGAAAATGAAGATAAACACACGCTTAAAAAAACCAACAAAGTTGTGACTGTTACTCTCAGATTTTGGGACACACCCTGTACAGCTAGATGTTTGGTCCGACTAACTGGGTGGTCCGACTGATTAGGTGGTCCGGTGGAGGTTTCATTTTGTGAAACTTGGAGTTTGTAATAGCCACGAATACATTTTTAATCCTCTCAATAAATTGAACCTACTTCAATTTGAAGACCACCTAGGTTCTTTTTAGTATTCCATATATCCAAAGTCAATCACCTCGACCATGAATTGAAATCATTCAAAAAAAAACTGCCCTCAAAACTCACGTCAAATTCTTGATGATCTCCGCATCTTCTGGCAGAACTTGGTTGATTTTCTCAACAGGAACAGACGTTCTCGGCTTTTCCAACATTTGCAATGCCAGTGGAGAGAGGGTCCAATGAACGAAATCACTTCTCTGAAAAGTGAATGATCAGTTAGTGAAATGTGTGAGGTTAAAAGGATAATAAACGAGGAACAATATATACATACAATGTGATTCAGAACAAGAAAAAATTGAAAAAGACCACCTATGAAGAAAATATATTGAAAATCAAGTTTTTGTTACCTAGTTCTCATTCAGAAGTGTGAAAATCCGAAAAAAAATATTTTCAAGCAATACAACTGTTAAAAATAAACTCAAGCACATTCATGCCACTTGCGATGCGTTGCGTCGCGTGTTCATTTTTTTTCGAAAAAAAAACAGTTTTTTTCAATAGACACGCTGTAAAGCAAAAAAGAGGAAAAACTGAGGATATTTGTGACTTTTGTCGCTCCTCCCATTTTCGAGATATCTGTTTTCTATGATTGGATAGAGTAAAAATGAATGGGAGATATCAACAACCAAAAAAAAATGGTTTTTTCTGTGTTATAATCATTTATATTTTTATAATCACAAGATATATAAGGAACTAGAATCAAAAAAATCGATGATTGTCGTACTTCATCCCCTGGCAGGAAGAAGCAAGAAAAAAACGACAAAAAAAAACAAAAAAATGAGTAGGAAAAGGAACAAAAAGAAAAAAAGTTAGGGAAAAATAAAGGAGGGAGGAGGTACAACATATTGGCGTGGGAGAAAAAAGACCACCCACGAAGAAAAATACAATTTTTTTATATTTTTATTAAAAAAAATTATGAAAACGAAATATGTATTTGAAATGAGAGGTTGACTAGTTTTCATAGCCCAGATCCCTTTTCCAGAATTTGTATTGATTTTTTGGTGAGTGGAAATTCGAAAATGAATTGCGAAATTCGGTCAAACTGGGGTAACTTTTTTTATTCACCCATACAATTTCTGAGAATTTGAAGTTAAAAACAAAAAATACAGTAAACTTTTGACATTTTTGCCAACTGCGTCATAGTTGAAAAACAGCTCGAAAATTTGGATAAATAATTTGATTTTCAAAGTTGAGGAGGCTTTCCGGCATGCTGAACAACATGGTGATAATGATTTTTCACGTAAGTCAGCTGAATCCAAGTTTTCAAATAAGCGAAGCCTCAGGTGCAGCTCTTTAAGGGGAAAAATCAATATTATCATGTTGTTCGCCATACCCAAATATCCCCTTGCCTAAGAAATAAAAAATAAGAAGAAGAAAACATGGCGGGAAGGTGAGTCACTAAGCCCAAATTTTTTTGTGGCTAAAATAAGTTTCCAAAACATCATAAGTAAAAAGTATGAAGGTTATTCATTGAGCAACTATTTAAAAAAAAAACAAAAGCTTTTTTGGCGCCCATTCGCGTTTTTCATTCACCAACCATCTGGTGATATTTGAGAGAACCGAAAAGTGCAACTTCACCATAAACAACCCTGCAGAAAATTTTTCCCAAGTTATAAATATATTGGGGTAGTTGTTTACGATTAGAGAGTTTCGATGTGTTGTTTACAACCACAAGTTTTTTGTTTATCAAAAAGTAGCTGGTGGTCAATAGGAATAACGCAAGGAGGTGGTTCAAAGGACCACCCATATTGTTTTATAGGACAACCCATAGAGCAATGATTAAGCTGGGGCTGACCCAAGTCCTATGAAGAATAAACAAAAAAAAAACAAAAACCGATCAAAAAAACATAAATTAAAAATATAATTCCAAGGACTTCTCAAAAAGAACTTCAAGGTTCCAAATTCTGAACAACATCCGTTTTTCGGTTTCAAAAAAAAACTTTTAGCTATGATCAGAAAATAGAGAATTTTTTGTTCTACTCAAAAATGTATCATCGTTCACAGAAATACTACAACTGAAAAAAAAAACCTATGACTAAGTTTTATTAGGTTCGGTGTGAATTTTTCTGTCTAGCGCATTTTGAGAGAAAAATAGAGAAAATTTTGAGATCGTAACTATGTAAGCTTGAGGAGAAAATTATTGAGCCTGAGCCTGATCCTGAGGTTGACATTTTGAAATCTACGTCTAAGCCTGAGGTTGAAAATATTAGGGCCCAAATTAGGCCTATACCTATGCATAAGCCTAAAGTTAAAACTATTGACCCAATCCTCAGCCTAAGGTTCAAATTCTTACATCTAAAATCCTAAGCCTAGGAAAAAAAATACAAAAATCAACAACATAACAACAACTTCCGAAGATCAATAAAAAACCACGAGACCAAAATTAAAACACTCTTAACTAAAGAAAAAAAAACAATCCGCGGAACAGCTAAAACAAAATATGAAAAGTGAATGAATCGTGACGAGACCATATATTTTAATGCACTTTTATATTTTTGCGGTTCCTTTTTTTGAGAAAATAAATTAATCCAAAAAAATGAGAAAGAGAAAATGGACTTCCATATGAATTTGGTTGAAACAAAAAAATTGAGGAAGGTCAGACACATTTTGACCACCCCCCCCCTCCTCCAGATATTTTATAAGAAAGTACAAACGTTCAAGAAAGTATGATTATTGGTGCCAGGCAAGAAAAAAATTGGTTTGTTTTTAAAGTGTGTCACCAATGATGTCATAATTATTACAACCAGTATTCACTTTTTCTAGATGACATACAGTAATCTACTAGGTTCCAATTACACTATACATCACATAAAACCAAAACATTATGTATAAAAATAGTTATGTACCAGCAGAATAAAATTACATATTCCGCAATAAAATGTTGGAAAAACTAGCGTTTATTTGTTCAACAATTAGGGATGATTTATCGATCATCATTTTTGTAGACGTGTGGATGGAAATTTTTCAGAAGCAGGAAAAAAAATATACTAAAAACTACAACACGATTTACAAAACACTTTTATTATTGTAAAAAATATATATAAAAATAATGAAAATAGCTACAAAAAATACTAAAATAAATCAATTTTTGAGATTTTTGAGAGTTAAGGGATGGATGATAAATAATAAATGAATTGATACCTATTTGGGTTTTGACTTTTTAAAGGTACATATTTAGAAAAGGATCCTACTGTTAAAAGAAAACGATCATTAGCATCAGCATTCACGACACGAAAAAACCAACGGCAAGTACGAGCTTGTGATTTTGAAGATGAGAGGGATATCTGAAGGGTCAGAATCCAAAATTTCGCAGATTTTCCGTGTCCCAGTGTATCCTCTCTGAAATATATTTTTTAATGACTAATTTCAAAGAATAGCTTTAAAATCTTACCATTGTTTGTTGTTTGAGGATCTCAACAAAGGTCATACTTTTCTCAACTAGGGATCCTAGCTTTTCTTCAAGTCGCCAATGAATGTCGGTCGGATAAATGAATTGCTGATATTCCTTGACATTTGAAATCATCTTGGTGACTGAGGCGGCTGGGCTGTCGAAATCCTCGATAGTGCTTTGGGACACAATTCTGACAGTGTTCTTTTCGATGTCAGCCACGATGAAAATCTTGCGAGGGGCTGAACCATCACTGTGTCCATCGTGGAAAGAAGCAAATCCATCTCTCTGGCGGAGTTCATGAAGAATTCTAAAAAATTATGATAATTGAGGGGACAGGTAAAATTGAAGACAGAAAGAGATAGAGAGACAGCGAAAGAAAGACAGAGAGACAGAGAGACAGAGAGACAGAGAGACAGAGAGACAGAGAGACAGAGAGACAGAGAGACAGAGAGACAGAGAGACAGAGAGACAGAGAGACAGAGAGACAGAGAGACAGAGAGTATTATTCAATTCAATTTAAGCCAACTCACCTTCTCTCAATTTCCTTTTGATTATCTTCGGTCTTCACAATTCCTTGGAATGCAAAGTAATTCGAAAATTGGGTCGTTGGCGCCGCGAACATGTCCGTGACAATTTGTGTTTTTGAATCAGGCTGAGGGAAGTCGAAATTTACAATTCTGCCAATTCTATTGTACAATTCTTGATCACACTCTCCTTCTTCTGCATTTTCGAAGAAATCCATGAGCTCGTATTCATCCTCAAGCTCATCTTCATCGACAGTTATCTGACATTCATCCATGTCTGACTCTTCCTCTTCTTCACTCATTTCAATTTCAATCTCTTCTTCTTCCTCAGCAAAAATATCATAAGGAAGTGCTGGAGTATCGCGAATGAAGAACGTGAAGACTTCGGCGAGTTGAACAAGATCTCGCTTGTTTTTCCCAAGGACAACAACTTTGACAGTGTCATGTGGTCCACAGCTACCAATCACCTCAAGATATTGCTTGTGTTCCACACTAAAATAACTGTACGGGATCTTTTCTTGAATCTGAAAAAAAAAATGAAAAATTGGGTCAAAATAGAGAGATATCATAATAGAACTTACGAAATAATTTCTGAGGCGCTGAACATCTTTTCCAACATTGGCTGATGCTGTCAAAACCCATGACAAATGATTCATTAGAAATGCTGTGAGAAGCTTGGATACGAATCTGAAATAATGAAAAACTTTGAAATGCCTCTAAAAATAGGCGGCTCCGCGACGTTTCCAAACCGGACGTTTAAAAATCGGGTGAATTTTTGAGAATATGAATTGAAAATTTTGACTAAAAGGACTTCGGCTATGGCAAACATCATGGTGATGTTTCTTTTGCACCAAAACAGAGCTGTACTCAAGTTTTCACCTATTTAAGGTCCGAAATTGACTGACCTATAATGGTTTTTTTTAATTGATGATGGGGTTTTATATTATTGCGTTGGAAAGTTAATTTTTGTTAAAAATGGACGTCACCATATGTTTCGCGAAAAAAATTTTCTTTTCTGAAAATTTCATCAAAATATGGGTCAGTCAATTTCGGGCCTTAAATAGGTTAAAACTTGGGTACATCACCATGTTGTTCGGCATACCCGAAAACCTATTGGTTGAAAATTTCAATACCTAATTCTAAAAATTAACCCGGTTTTCAAACGTCCGGTTTCGAAATGTCGCGGAGCCAAATATGCAAAATCCAAACACATAAACTCAAGGAGTTATTAAAAATAGTACAATTTTAGCAATTGTTTCCCAACCGTTATAAAATCATCTCAAAACCTTTCAAGTGATATTCAGTATTAAAAATTTGTTGAACTTTCGTTTAACGGTTTTTGAACTAAATGGGGTCATACTCACGAACTTACTGATAATATTTTTGTGTGCTCTGAATTTCAACTTAGATTGTGTTAACTTTTAGCGACTGAGCTGATTTGGTCACGACTTTAATTAATTTTTCTTGAACTTACTTGTTATCCAGACGATTGACAACATCAATAATAGTTCTTCCATAATTCCAGCGCTCCTGATGATATCCATTACTCCCAATCGCCCAAATCGGTTTCTTAATCCTCGAGCAACTTTGCGCGAGCATAAATTCTCGAGTCATCATATTCCAACAATCGAAAATCAGCTTATGAGTCAATCGAGGATGTCTAACCCATTGGAAAAGACCATCTCGCATTCGTGTCATTTCTCTGTCAATGTAGACCAAATGATTGATAATGAACTTCCGGTGTTCTTTGGGCACAACAATTGTCATTACGAATCGACGATGT
Organism: Caenorhabditis sp. 38 MB-2015; assembly: GCA_900536415.3. Taxonomy (NCBI): domain Eukaryota; kingdom Metazoa; phylum Nematoda; class Chromadorea; order Rhabditida; family Rhabditidae; genus Caenorhabditis; species Caenorhabditis quiockensis. The sequence continues at coordinate 46,472 of LR551768.1, forward strand.
GGCTCGCGGTTGATAAGAACTCTGGGCTCTTGTGCTGGAAATTCAGAGATTTATGATTGGGGGCGGAAATATATACAATAATCTCACCAGAGTCTTCCAATTCCACTGTTCTGACCATTTGCCGATTTCTGAATATTTCAGTATTGACCACCGATAAACCCAATTCCCAATTATCGCGAGCATCGCGTGGTGTTCCGATTTGCCACGCATATCGAGATCCAACAGAAGTACTATCGATGTTCCAGAACTTTGCTGGGACATCATTGCAACTTGTTTGATTCTCCAATTGGTCGAAACGGGTGCATTTTTTGACTGGGCTGATTTTTGGAAAGGGAAAGAATTCAACTGGTTGCTCAAACATTTTGGTCACCACGTAGTAATCTCTGAAATATGTACATATATAGTTAAGAAAAAAAACGTAAGATTTAAAATAACTCACTCAATTTTGTGAACTCTAATCAATTCGGTGAAAAAAGGAAAATCCTTGGATGTAGGAAAGCGGGGATTTGCGAAAATTCTGTAGTCTATCAATTCACTTTGATAGAACGATGTGCCTGGAGGGAAATGATGGTAGTATCTGAGCGGCATGGATGGATATACTGGGAAGGTGTTTCCACTGTCGAAATGGACTTCTCCATCAGCAAGGAGGATGAAACGAAAATCTTCTGAATTCATCTTGACTTCTGGGGTGATTCTGGAAAAATTGAGGATTTTTGTAAGAAATCTGTATACATTGATGTCCCTAATAGTAGCCAAAATTCAACCTATAAAACGCGCCCCGTTGATAATGTCCTATTAAACACAAACTGTTCAATGATTTTCATATCATAATTGATTTCTATGGGTCTAATAACCCAAAAGAACTTATAATATTCTGGTTCTTAATTTTTTTGATGTTGAAAATCAAAACTACAGGAAATTTTAGTTTTTGTTCCCTAGACCTTGTATAATTTTTTATTGCCAATATGCCCTTCTAAATAGAATGGTAAAAATAGTTTTTTTTTCGATTTTGAAATGTTTTTTTTCTGAAATCACGATGAGATTTCAACGAGCTGTAGAGAAGATTCAAAGTCGATTAATCTTCTGATATATTTAGAACTTTTCTTTGTAATATTTTGTTTTTGACACGCTTGTGGTAGCTGTGTGTTAATAATTTTTTTGAAAATATTTTTTTTGTAAAATTAGAACTTCATTGATAGGTTTTGAAAAAATTGAAAGAGATTTATTAATTTTGAGATGCCCAAAACATTTTTAAATTTCCTTAACTTTCCAGGAAAAAATTAAATTCCTAAATTCGAAAAATATTTATCAAAAAAGAAACTCCTCCCGGTAACTGTTCTTACTAACCTAAAAGGAAATTTTGGCAAAAACAAAAACTGCAGCTGTTTGCTGATACCATTGAGCTTAACTGTGCAAAATATGAGGTCAAATAGACTATTTTTAGCCAAATTATGATGATTTTATCAGCTTCTGTTCGTTAATTCATTGATATACATTTTAAAAAATTAAATAGGAAGCTAATTTCTGAAAAGTTAGTTACTAAAATCCTCATCTCTTACCCCAGCTAGTTAGGCTAATTTTAGAGGGGTCTCGCCAGGATTACACTGGATTACTGTAGGCTGCTAGGTGTGTGAGGAATAAGTAGACCTTAAAAAATGACCATGAAAACCCTGCTTTATCTAAGGACTAATATTGGACCCTCATACTACTATAATAATCTAATAAAAATTCCCGAAACTAACGCTAGTTCATTGATAACTTCTTCATCAAGCCTGATTGATTCGAGTTTCACAGTAACTTCTTCAACAGCAACGGGCGGATTCTGCTCGTCAACCATTTTTTTTTGTTTCCAAGTGGTAGAGAGATCGAAATTGAACTGAAAATGAACAACAAGTTAGATGAATGAAAAAACAGTGAAAAATAAGATTTAAATGAGAAACGAAACACCAAATATTACAAACAGTCAGTTTGCTCTGCTCCATGCAACATACACAGTGTGTATTACACACACAAAAAATAAAAGATAGACACAAGGGTGTAAATAGACTCCGCCCATTTTCCTAGATGTTTCTGGTTTCTTATTAGACGGAGAGAAAAGAGAGAATTTTTTTAACATGTAGTAGTTGTTCGGGTAAACAAGGAGGAACTTTTCATTTTAAAGATACCGAATATGCTTTAATAACAGGGACGTTTAAAAAAATTGTATCTTTAATTCATCCAGAGCATCATTCAGCTTTTGGGCAGAACTATGTGAAAAATGGAGCCAAACTGACTATTCTGAGACAAGTCCCAATTTTACCCCTAAAAATTAGAACTCTTATTTTTGTGAGGGGCCCATGAGACGGAAATTGGGACCTTATTTTAATGAGAGACCAGAAAATGAAAATCAAGACCCAATTTTTGATAAGAGACTCATGAGACGAGAATCGGGACAACTATTATTGTGAGGAACCCGGGACAAAAAAAAGCACCCCTATTTTTTTGGACGGACCCAGAGAACAAAATCGTGATCCTATTCTTGTGAAAGTGGCCCATTTTTGGAGGAAACTTATTTTTTGGAACTTTTCTGGCTCATCTAGAGCTCATAAAAGTGGATAATCATAATCTGTGGCCAGATGAGCAAGTAGTTTGTGTGCGTGAAATTAGTGTGTTCCTATGATGTTGCCCAACATGCCGGTTTTATTGGCATGTCTGGCAGCCCCCCCCCTTCCCCTTTAATAAGGGTATAATCATCCTTATTCTCATCATATTCTAAGGTGAGACACATAAGAAAGTCTTGGGGAGAAATAATACCAGAAAAATTGTATTTAGGAAAAAAAACCAAAAAATAACAACCAGCCGCCTACCTCTGACTGGCAAGCGGTATAATGAAGTACATACATATGGTAATTTTCAAAAAAGGAGCCTGCGGTCAACGAAAATAGCGAAAAGGAATGACTCATAAGAAAAAAAACCCTATTTTTCGAATATTTTAGCAATGTATTATGAAATATTGAATGATTGTATATTTTAGCGAAAAGGTCATGGGAAAACGGCGATCCCTTTTTAATTTACTTTTTTCAAAAACTGGCATTTAAAAAAAAACAACCCGTCGCTACACAAAGACGAAGAAATGAACGAAGCGTGACGAGACCATATATTTTAATGCACATATATATTTTTCGGTCTCCTTTTTGAAAAAAATGAATTAATCTAAAAACATAGTGCACATAAAACAAAAAAATGAGATAGGGACAAAGGACGTATTTTCAAACAAATTTTTTTGTGAACACGAGAACAAAGAAGGTTTTATTCAACAACAACAAAAAAAAACACCGAGAAATTTATGTCGGCTGATTTGTAGGTAGCATTCAGAAAAATGGAAATGCATGTCCTTTGAAAAAAAATACAGTTGCAGTAGAGCACACTTGACCCATCTAAACAAAGCATGTGATATGTCATAGTTTAACATAGGTAAATGTAGGGTAAAGGGGTCGAAAAATAGCTCTTAAATGTAATAGCACATTTTTTAGGTATAACTCTCGAAGAACTTTGATCAAAAACTCTAGTTTTCGAGAAAGTTTTGGTCTAAAATTGAAAGTTGGTAGCCCTGCACGTAGATTTTAAAATTTATAACTTCGAAAATGTGGACTTACAATTCAAAACATTGGATTTCAATAAAATTCACAAGCATTTTCATTTTTGAGTATCCTTTATCAGTATCAGGGGGTAGTCATAACACTTGAAATGTCTCGGTTCTGGCGTCGGTCCTATCTGAAACCTGGACTGATATATCCAGAAATTTGTCATATTCATTACTTTTTGACATCCACTACAGTATATCAGTCAATGAACATCTCTTGACTCCACAAATATATAGCTCAACACAGGTTCAAATTCATTTTTCCAGAATCTCAAAACAAGTAACACCATCCGGATTAATATCAGTTTTCACTTCTAAACAAGAAACACTATATTGGATATCGAAATTTTTCAAAAACAAACATTTGTTTGCTTTACAATTAGGACCGATTTATCGATTTTGGGTTCTCAAAAACAAAAAATTCATGTTTAAAAGTCGCAATATTTTTTAGTATAGACCACAATAAATGAAAAATTTTTTACAATCCTCCAAACCCGTCTGTTTTGAGCCTCTTTATATTACCTTGAGCTTAAAATCAAAGGGTATGGTGAAACGTAAATTTTTCAACAACAACAACAACATCTAAAAAAATAAATTCTTTAAACACCCTTTTCTTCTCACATAAGAATGTACCAAAAACTTCCAATCCAAGGTAACATTTTCATATGAGAAGATAAGAGTTTTTCAGAAACATATGTAGAAAAAGTAAGCTGTGTGGAACTACCAGTTTCCCACAACTGAAGAGCTACCCAACCTGTCGAAAATCGGTAGTTCTTCAGAGTGGAAAAACTTGTAGTTGAGCTCATGTAGAATAGAACATAGGAATATTTCGAAAGTGTATAGTTGGATAAAATATGAAGATTTTATAGAGAAAAGAAAATGGAAAAGTGTCGTGTTGGCAAAGACGCCGCCCAGTTTTTCTTCTTTATTTCTCTACATATTTTTGTGATTGGCTGGAGGGCGGGATTTCGAAAAAGAAAGCAGTAGGAAAAAAAACTCAGAAGCAAAAAATATCAAACCAGAGCTGTGAACATAAAAAAAATATTGATTTCAAAAAAAAAAAAACAATTTCACCAAGTCTGGGGTTCGAACCAGTGACCTCTTGATTTCTATGTCAACACGCTAGCCATTATACTATGAGACACATTATGTGTAGATGGCCAAGAACACTTTATTTGTTTGCGAAGCACTTTTTTGTTCTATAGGAGGAAGGGGCATTTAGGCAAAATTTTCCAAAAAAAAAGTTGTTGATGAGCAAAATGAACCTAGAAAAAACTATATAGCACAAATTAGCTGGCCTGGTGCAAAAAATGCAGTTTATAGCGAAGAAAATTATTTTCAATTATAGAGAAGTATATTTTGAAAACCAAATAAATTTCTGAAGGTTTCAGAAGAAGTGCTTCAAGATTTTTTATGTTAAAGGCTTCGTACTTGGTCGGATAGAACACGGGTTACCTGACCAGGTCATATTTTGTAGTCCTTTTTTTGAAATCTAAAAATCTCTCATAATCACTATTTTATTTCTGGAATGATGTCTGGTTTGTCTTAAAAAATGCGTTTTGATCCTATTAATTTCCAGGTCCGATTCAGAAAAACTCCAAAAAATAGGGATGTTTTTTCTGATCTGCTCCGTTTTTAATAGACCAGGTTTAGGAACACCCATTTCTAGCTGATTTTAGGTGATCTAGATTCAGGTCATGTTTCAAATTTTCTCATTTTGTTACATATGGCACGCATATGAACTCATCCGAAAACGATTCCCGTATTCGTAATTTACACCTGCCAATTTTTAGGCGCTGCCGATGCATATCATAATTGCTCTTTGGGTCAAACCGATGTCATTTGACCGATTAAAGTCAAAAGTTATGTAATACTCCGGATAATCCTGCTCACACGCTCAAAAATGAAATCAAAAGGTGAAAATAATTTTTTGGTGTTGAAAAAAAAGAACTTTGGATAGGAACTGGGAAAATTCAATTTAAATTTCTTCTATTTTTATGAGGTTCCCTAGAACAATATGAAAACCAGTATTTTTTTTTTGAGAGTTCAATTTTTACACCTTTTCAACAATTTTATGAAATTTGGTGCTGACTTCCCACAATTTGATAGACGAACTAATTTTTTAGCCTACTGGAACCTTCAAATTTGATTTCAATACTCCAGACGGATTTTGAGTTGTAAAACGGCTATTAATTTGACATGTTTTACATAAATTTTCTCCAAATATTTTTTTTTCATAAATCAACTCCAAAAATACGAAACAAAAGAATTGGATATTTCATATAAATCTTGTCAATATAGACCCAATTTCTCGCAAATTTTCTGAGAAAAAAATTCCATTGTGAGATCGGGTCATATGTATGTATTTCAAGATTTATTCCTATTGTTTAGAAAATTTACATATAAAAATTGGTTGTTTGTATTAAAATTCATCCAAAAAAATAAAAAAGCACCTATCTCAGAAAAAAAGACAAATAACAGATTTTTACAACAAAAAAAAAGCAAACGGGAAAAGTTTATAGAGTTCATTTGTGTTTTTGCATTCCAATAAAGATGAGTCATGATTGTAACCCACACAAAACTAATTTTTTCCACCAAATTGGTGTGTTTATAGAGTGTGTCATAACTAATGTTACAACAAGAAACGATCACTTGATTTTTTTTTGGTGTCAAGTATAAAAAAAGAGGAAGGGGTTCTTTCTTTATTATTAAAAAAATTATAGATGTTTTATTCTAGTGCCCAAGAAATAATCCTACTAACACAGTTGTTAACTTAAAATTATGACTTTTCAAAAATAATGTCCATTTTTTAGTGTTGCTGACAGATTTTTTTTGCCATCAATGTTCAAAGACCATTCATAGAGATACAGTAACCAAAACAATAGTTCAAATTCGATTAAAAAATAATCTTAGAAGAATTGTTTATTTGCATAAAAATAAGAGCCGAATTATAGATCATAATTTTGCAGGGTTGTTGATATGAATAATCTAATCATTCTAAATTTTATTATTTTGAGAAGATCATGTTGTATTATGTAAAATATATGAATAACAGGTTCTCAAAATGATTGTAGGGGGAAGAGGGATAGTGACATCATAATTTGAAAATATTTCCCGCATATTTGGTTGGTCCAAAATGGTGAAATTTTTCTAATGCCTGATTTTGGTTTGTTGAATTATTTTAAGTGATATTTTTTTGGTAGTTTCTATGATGTACTGAAGTATGTACTGAAAAATTCGTGAGTACTATGATATTTTCGAAGTCATATATTTTCTCAGAATCTAAAATCTTTTCTAAAAAAAACTAGGTTCGGAAAAACCCCGTCTTGGTCTTCTCTAAGTCGATTGCTGATCCCTCCAAATAATAACCATAAGTAGCCTTCCAACGCCCCATCTCATTTTTCATAAGGTAAGCAGATGTATCCTGTGTATTGCATAACTTCTGATTTTCAACGTTCAGATTAAATCTCAACGTTTGACCCAAAAAAGCAATTATGTCGGTAGCTCTAAGAAGGCAGTTGCATCTTACAAAACAGGAAATCGTGGTAATTGTTTTTCGGATGCGTCTGTCAATGATATGTGTGACTGGCAGATGTTCCTTATAGAGGTGAAGGTAGATTGAAAATCTGAACCATTTTTCGATCATGAGTTGAAGATTAGGATTGATAAAAAATTATATTTTGTGGAATGGCTCCTGGAATAGAGCACATAAAAACCTAGAAAGGTTCTTTTTCTAGAACTTATCTGTGTCAGGGAACTTTTTGAGTCTTCTGGCTTTTTTTTAAGGATATCCTGAAGGTTGTTTTAAAATTTGGACCTTTTCTTGAGCCATATATCATTTGAAAGTATTAGCGATTTTAAGGGCTCGGGTCTAATATCTAGATGTTTTTGGGAGCTAATGTTACCCTGAAGCCTAGAAAAATATTCCATATTTTTAATTTTTCATGATTTTCAATAGTTTTTCGTGAATTTTTGGTTTTTTCAGTGTAAAAATGGAACAATCCGCTCTAAAATAAAGGATATTTTTAATTCGAAAATACTTATTTATTCAAAATTAATTAAATTTTTTTTGTCGATTTCCCTCTTTCCCGGATTATAATCTGATACACCTGCCTACCCGTTACCATACACCAGTCCAATTTTGCTCCGCCCACTCATTTTTATATAAAAGGATGCCTGCAGCTCAGTTATGAACATGCCCAAGCCAGAATATTCATATTATGCCACTATGGCTTGAAACTAGGTTTAATGACACTGCTCTCCCCTTTAATATTATGATTATACAGAAAAGTATTAAAGCGGACAACGGGGTAATTAAACCTAGAATATAGTATATATTGCTACTGGAAAGATATTTCCTACTAAATATTCTGATTATTCTCTGAAAATATTACTATTTACTACAGTTTCAATGTCTTAGATCAAAATCAAATAATTACTCTAATACTAGAAGCTGCAGTAAATAGTAATATTTCTCTATCTTTTCACAGTGTTTATATTAATAGCTTCTTATTATGATAACTTTATATCAATTTCACCCGAATGTTAGCTATAATATTTATATTTCCGATTGGGTACCAAAAATATTTCAAAATTTCCGCTTTGCTCAAATATCAAGGCTTGATCGGCGGCTCCCTTTTTCATTAACCCACCTGTTCCCGATGACGTCACATTATACCTGTTCAAATCAAGCCACACCCACGTATGTATATAAAAAGTGGTCCTGTTTCATTCTTACTCCCAGTCCTAATTATTTCTAGTGCGCTTCCTTTTTTCTATTCACTGCCATTCTTATTCATGGATTTTGTCACAATTACCTGTTCATAGACATATGGAACCGGAAATAAGAAAAATGGTTACAAATTGTCCCTTAACAGGTGATGGTGATTGAGAATCATATTCTTTTGAGTCTAGTATCAGTATTTTTACTGCGCTCATAAATGAGAAAATCTTATTTTTCACTATCTAGGTTTTCTCACAATTACCTGTTTATGGACATTTAGAACCTGGAAGGAAGACTGGTACTAAATATCTCTAAATAGGTGATGGTGATTGAGAATTCTTTTTTCGAAGACGTAAGAAAACCCACGTTTCATCATAATTCATTATCGTTAGCTGATGATTATATAAAGAGGCTCACGAAATACATTATGAAGAATTGTAGGACTTTTTGTCTTTTACAGTTGCTTCTTAATTATCAGGTTTTTTCATTGGTTTTGTAAATCTGTTAATAATTCATCAATTTCATGATAATTAAGCGGTAATCATCACTAAATTTTTACCTGGGTGTTCTAATATAATATCGTTTTTGTATTGTTTTCAGAAAATACCTACTTCAATTTTCAAATTATCATTATAAGGTATCAAAGATGGGACTCATGTATTAGAACTGTGAAAATGGGCGGTTCGCACTCTCAGCGTTCGAATGTCAGATTCACATTCCTACTATCTCTGTACCAAATTTAAAAAAATAGCAAAAGAAAAAACCGGGTTCTTTCTCTCAACATTTCAAACTGTCCAGAAAAAAAACAACATGTGGTTCATCGTGGTTCAGTATTTGAAAGCCTTGATCCACTTTAATTGCTAAGACATGTTGGCGGCTCCTATTTATATCTACCAGCCATTCAAATCGATCCGATCATATATTACGCATATGTTCAAGACAACAGGTGTTATATTGTTCATTGTGGAAAAACTTCTAGAAGTTTTGATCCGCTCGAAAACGATTATGGATTGTATTTTTTTTTTCAATTCTCCACTTTTTCAGGTGATTTGACCGCATATCCGTTTGACTCAAACTCCACCCACTTATGACATATAAAAGAGCTCAATTGCAGCTTAATTTCTTATTTTAGTCCTCAGTATTTCTAGTACACATTCATTATATTACTTGCTAGTATTTGATGACTAGAAATTATTGCAAGCAGGTTAACTACCAGGTTTCTCTCACTATTACTTGTTCACAAATATTTGGAACCTGAAATAAAGAAGACTGGTTACAAAATTTGCTGAACAGGCAATGGTGATTGAGGATTTTGTATATTAGGTACTTTACTAGTGAATAAAAGCCTCGCTTTTTCTCATATAGATCCCTCAAAAAATTAATGGTTCAAATTCAAAAAATACAGAGATTTTCATGTTTTGAAAACAATGGGATTTCAAAGTCGATTACGTTCTAAAAAAATCTCCGGGGCATTTCAAAACCATTTCAAAAAATGAATTTTCTTTTAAAGTTGTAATTTATATCATGGATCCTTAGATTTTCATTTGATCTATTTCTTGATTTAAATACACACACAGACACAAGTAATTCTCAAAAATCAAGAATTCCTCAACGAACGATATGACTCAACGTACTAGAATTTATAATTTTCAGAAATGGATAACGAAAAATACTTCTGAACAAACTTGAATAATGGTTCCCTAACACTCGGTACTTCTCATAAGTTATGCATAAATTCATAATAACATGTCAATTTATTTATACATATTGTCTCAATTTCTTGTAGTCCTAATCCGCTTAAAAGAACAATATTTTTCTAACAAGTAATTACAATTTCATTCAAAATTAATCGAATTTTTAATTAACGTATAAACCTGGCTAACCTATTTCATATTAGGGCATCGTACACCAGTTCAACTCAAGCTCCACCCACTTTTGAACATAATAGGATAGACTCACGTTTAGCCTTATTACCTCAAGCATACCTTTCATACTACTACTACTACTACTACTACTACTACTTGTTACTACTTTCATTTCATCTATAACATTACGAGAAACTTCTGGCAAACAAAGAGGCCTAAATATCTGCATTCTCTCACAATCACTTGTTCAGAAACATTTGTAACCTGAAAGAAAAAAATTGGTTACAATGATTGCTGAACAAGCAATGGTGATTGAGAATTGTGTTATTTTGAGTACATATTACTGGTAAATAGGAGCGTCGCTTTTTGGTCTCATGGATCCCTCAAATAAACCAATTTTCGGAAGAAAGTATTTTTCCAAACACAAAAAAATACGAAAACTAAAAATTTTCCTCAGTTTGAGACAATGGAACTTGAAAGTCGATAACATTTAAAAAAAAAATTCCGAGGCGTTTTAGAACCGGATAAATTTTCTCAAAAGTTGTAATGGATTGTTTGATTTTCATAACGATGGGATTCTTTTAAGAATTGATCAACTCATCAATGTACACATACATACAAAAGTAATTTTTTAAAATCGTCACTTAGAAATGAGCATATATTCAAGTGTGCCGACCTGCTTATCCTTATTTGATCACCAGAATTGGTCATTTTCGAAGATGGATAACTCGTTCAATAAATGTGCCAAGAAAAATAAGAACTTTGTTTATGCTAATTAGAACTTGAAAAATCGTGTCCTTAAACTTGGTACTTCTCATCATTTATGCATAAATTCATAATAGCAAGTCAATTTATTTATACCTATATAGTGTCTCAATTTCTTGTATTCCTAATCCGCTTAAAGAAATAATATTTTTCTATCAAGTAGTAATTACTATTCTGTTCAAAATTAATAGAATTTTTAATGAACGTACGTATACACTAGCCTATTTTGGATTATGCTACCGTATACTCAAGCTCCGCCCTCTCACAGCCTTATATAATACTTTGTACAGCTCAATAACATATATAATCTAAGATATTCATATTCTGCCTCTATGGGTATAGCGGTAGGAGTAACTACCTCCTTCTCCACTTTAACATGTATCAATACACATGTTTGAGCGGACAATGGGGTAGTTAAGCCTAGCCTATTCTTCCTTATTCTTAGCCAATTTAGTGAAAAATATTATGATATTTTATTTTTTTACTACATAGTTTTTCTCACAATTACCTGATCATACGAGTGATAAAACATGATGAAAGAAATGTTTTATTGCCTATGCTCAGGCAATGGTGATTGAGAAGCTTCTTCTGCCCACTATTTTTCTCCGGAAATTATCAAAAAACCTACGTTTTCCGATTCCTAGCTCACAATTATAAAGCGAGGCTACTTAGATATTTTATGATGGATTGCATTTTAACATATGGATTCAAACAACCTCTTCTTTATCTCAGTGATATAACTTAAAAAATCACCGATATATTCTGTATACAAGAAGCTTGTCATATTCTAGCCATTCAGCCATGACTCGGCTGAAATATATTAAATTGACATCCTAATTAACCTGTATATATACATAGTGTCTATTTCCATTCAAATTCAGATATTTCCAAGAATATAGATATTGATTTCATGACGTCAGACTCTTTTGAATGCAGATGAGTCAACCTCCCACCTGCCTGCTCCAGCTGACATTACCGTATAACTGTTCAACTCAAGCTCCACCCACTCGTTCTTACATATATGTACAATAAGGATGCATGATCTCATTCTCACATTCGATACTAATTATTTCTAGTTTCCTTCTATATAATTTGCTACGTGTTTTATTTATCACATAGGTTCTATCACAATTACCTGTTTATAGACATTTGGAACCTAAAATTCAAAGTGGTACCAATAGTCTCTGAACATGTGATGGTGATTGAGAATCGCAAAAAAAATCTACATTTCATCGCAATTCATTATCGTTAGCTGAAGATGATATAAAGAAGCTAACGAAGTACATTACAATGAACTGTATTTTTTAAAAAATATTTTTAGTGATTCAATTATCACTTTCCTTTATGGTTGATAAAATATGTTGATAATTTAGTAATTTCTTGATATCACAAATGAACAGCACTTTTTTTCAGGTGCTAACATGATCCAAATGATATAAGCGTGCACCGAATCTGATTCTTTCCGATTGAACTGAAAGCTTATACGAACTTCAAAATTATTTTTCACTTATTCGGCACTCTACGTCATGTATAGATTTATAATAACATGACAGTTTGTTTGTAGTGGTGGCTCAATTTCTCGTGGTCCTAATCCGCTTGAAGGAACAATATTTTTCTATCAAGCAATTACCATTTCATTTAAAATTAGTGGAATTTTCGATGAACTCGTACACCTAGCTAATTTCTTTCAAATTTTGTTATCGTATACCTGTTTAACTAAAGCTCCACCCTCTCATAACTATATATAAGACTTCATACAGCTCAATAACATATACAATTTAGGATAATCATATTCTACCTCTATGGAGGTAGCGGTAGATGTATTTACCTCCTTCTTCACATTAACATGTACACTATTTGATATATTTCTAAAAACAAAACCATATTGTGGTGATAATACCCGAAAATCTAGCAAAAAGTTATATTTTATTACATAGTTTCTCTCACAATTACCTGGTCATACAAACAATAAAACCTGAGCACAGTATTGGTGTATTGTTGTAGGTCCAGGTAGTAGTGATTGAGATACAGATTTCACCTTGATTAATTGAGCTGCGCAGTGCTTTCACCATCCCCTCACGCCAAGCACACTGATGACCAAAAAATATGAATTTCATCATCAGTCATAGCCCAAGATTGGAAGATGAAAAAACAATACAATCCATTGTAACAACCGGCGTAAGCATCTTCAATCAATTTTGAGCTGACGACTGGTAATTACGATGAAACGTATGTTTTTCGATTGGGTTACACATAGAATTATTGTAATCTGAATCAGAAATAGCTAATATTATAATATTGAATTGAACAATGTCACTATCTACTATAAATCAACATCAAAGCATCATGAATTGAATTTGAGCTCATATGCCGAACTTATAGTAAATTGTAACATGTTTGAAGAGAAGAATAGCTAGAAATGATTTAGCCTTGAATGAAAATGAGACATGTGCCTTGTATTTTTATATGAATATGTAAAAGTGGGCGGGGCTTATGGTAACCGGGGCTGGCAAGTGTAAACACAAACCCAGCAGTGTTGATTAAGTGGCCAGCCCATCCTAGAAATTAAAATAGATCAAGGCTTCAAGAAACTGATCCATGGTGAACAATACTAACAATAAAACCTGAGCACAGTATTGGTGTATTGGTGTAGGTGCAGTCAAGGCAGTGGTGATTGAGAGACAGATATCCCTTGGGCTGCGCATTGCTTATAACATCTTCACTGATTTTACCATACACCGTTCAACTCAAGCCCAGCCTACAAAATGACCGAGAAAATTTGAATTGCATTAGCAGTCCTAGCCCGAGATTGGAAGATGAAAATAATAAAATCCATCGTAACGACAGACGTTAGCATCTTTGATCAATTTTGAGCTGACGAATGGAAATTACGATGAAACGTACGTTTTTCGATTGGGTTACACATAGAAAGATTGTGATCTGAATCAGAAATAGTTAAAATTATAATATCGAATTGAACAATGTCACTATCTACTATAAATCTGCCTTTAAGCATCATATTGACATTGAGCTTATATGCCGACACTATAGTAGATTGTAACATGTTTGAAGTGAATAATAACTAGAAATCATTCAGATTTTGAATGAAGATGAGCCTTGTGCCTTGCGTTTTATATGGATAAAAGTGGGTGGAGCTTGAGATACCTGAGACAGGCAATTATGTAAAACGACCGCAACCCAAAAGTGCTGATTATGTAAGTCGACCAGAAAATAGGCCATGGTACCGTTCAAAATGTCTAGATATTTCAAAATCGCCAACCGAATTCAGCTATTAAAACGGTTCAATGCTCCTATAAATTGAGCCACCATCAAAATCATTTGCACCTGTTTATTTGAACCTGGCACAAGTGATAGACCACCCAGTTTCCCAGTTGGAACTCCAAATTATATACTTATAGTAAGACGGAGTTCCAGGATTGGAACATGAATATATGTATTATTTTCAACAATTTCACTATCTACTATAGTTCAGCATTTAAGCATCATATGTTGAGCTTATATGCCAAAACTATAATAGATTGTAACATGTTCGAATTATGATATAAGGGTGCTAGAAATAATTCTGATTTTGAATAAGAATGAAATACGTGCCTTGTGTTTTCATACGAATAAAAGTGGGCGGAGCTTGATGTAACTGGGACTGGCAAATGTAAAAAGAGCCGACAATATTATGTACACCTGTTGTTTTTAATCTATAGACCATTCGAAACGACTGGTAGGTATAAAAAGGAGCCGCTTCCCATCCTAGCAATTAAAACGGATCTAGAAATTGAGCCATAGTACACAATACACATGTATGTTGTTTTGAACCTGGCACAAATGATAGACTAGCCTAGTTTAACCATTTAATTACACCTTCTTCTTTTTTTGTCCTAGTATATGTTTATACTAGGACAGGATAGGAATATGAAAATACATGAATAGAAGTATAAACATGGTGGAAAAGTTACACATAATCACCAGATCACCTCTAGCTTCATTTTTACATATAGCTGAATCCTATGTCCACAAAGGAGCATGCGTCTGGACTAATATTAAGCAAGGTTTTGCTGATTTTATGAATGAAGGGACACCCCCGTTCACCTATTGTGTTAACTTCATTGTCTTAGCTTGATCCGATACCCACAAATAGAACAACTAGCAACGTTTCCGTCCACTATGTAAATTTGAAACGTGAGGATCTTTGTCTTATTTTGAGCCAGCGCACTTAAACTTTTGGGTACATGTTTTAGGACCACTGTTACTAGTACATATACAACAACGAGAAAATGGCTCGGCTCTACTACTCTTTCTCCAAACAGGTATCTACTCATGTACATTGTTAGTGATACCTAGAGTGGGAAAAAGTAGTCGTGCTTCGCTCAATGGTATCGGCAAATTAACACAAAGAATATAGCTTCGTTGAATTCTCTTGTTGTCCTTTTCAATATCTGTTAACATAATGAAAAAGAGAAGGAGGTCTATCAACCCACCTTGAGCGGTCGCTAACAGCAACGATTGAATAAGAACACGTTGAAGAACAACCGAGAGAGAATAGTCGAAAGCGGAGTTTGGGTAGGAGCTAAGACAGCCGTCCTGAAGCGACATGATGGCCACATGCAGAGTTAGACATGAATATACTGAAACAGAGAAAAAGTGTGATAAATCTTGTGCCCACATAATCCAAAACAGACGAAAAATTTAATTAATTTTGAATAAATAAGTGTTTTCTGAGCAGAAATACCTTTTCCGTTTAAGCGGATTAGGATTATACAAGATTCAGCCATTATGTATAATGGAAGCATGTTATTATGAAATATTATATGACAAAATAGAACGATTTTTGGATAGAAGTATGACTTTCAATAGGTTTTTGAACCTGGAAAAAAATGCTTGAAAATAGTTCAACGAATTACAAATATCATGTATGTAGTTGCTGAGCTTTAGGGGAACTTTTTGTTCCTGAGCATTTTCAGAACATTAGTTTTGTATGAAAATGATGAAGTGTTGTATTTTCAGAGATTTTCACAATTTTCTGCACAAAAATACAAAGAAATTCACGTCCATACTAGACTACTCCATAATAATTGCCCAACCCTTTAATCGCTTTCATACAACACGAAGTGGGAAAATATGGCTTGGCTCAACTGCTCTTTCTCCAATCAGGTATCCACTTATGTACATTTATTGATAGTGATACCTAGAGTGGGAAAGAGTGGTCGTGCTTGGCTCTCTAATATTTGCAAATTAGGACTACTAGAAATATAGGCTTTCTGAATTCCCTTGTTGTCCTTTTTCTTATATTGAAAATGATAAGAAGGTGATTCATCCTAGATCGAATGGTTGTTAACGACACCAAAAGATTAGAAATACGTTGAAGAAAACTGAGAAGAAGATGTGAGATATATTTCGTATAGTCGAAAGTAGGAGGAGCTTAGGGAGGAGCTAATTCAGCCGCCTTGGAGCCACATAATCCCCACGTGCAGAGTTAGACACGAAATTGTCCGTATATACAAGGATGTATATATTAGAACAGAGAAAAAGTGTGATAAACCTAGCGATAGTAGTATCTCGAAAGGCTAAGGTTGGACTGGCTTACGATAATATAATCGGAATTATAGTCCTTAGTGCATAGGCTTTGAACATCAAGTTATTCACTAAAATCTAAGGTGTTAACTTTTGATCACGAAAAATCTCTCATGAAAAATGAGGGCCCGGTTCCACTGCGCTTTCTCCATGTAGATATCCACTAATATGTATATATTGTGGATAGTGATATTTAGGATAGGAAGAAGTAGTTGAACTTTGGGGACTGTAAAAAATGAGGTGATGAAAAATATCACTGCTTGCCATCAATTTCCTTTGTGAGCATCACTATTTTATATTGAGCTGACACTTGAAAATTAAGGCAAAGAGTAATATTTTCAGAATATTATCTAGCGAATATTGAATATTTTAGTCAGACCTTTCTAGGATAGTTGTGGAATAGAACGATAAAATAGAACTGGGCTTAACTACGATTTTACCAACTGCTTATCCTCTCTTTTACAAATTAGGAATACTTGAAATATAGTATTTCTGAATTCTGTTTTGGTCTTTTTCAATATGTATCTGTTAACATTATGAAATCGAGAAGAAGGCGATTCAGCCTAGCTAGAATGGTTGCTAAGGACAACAAATGAGTAGGAATAACTCGGGGAAAAAACGGCAAGCGTGTCGCAAGGCTTTTCCCTTGTCGCATGCTTGCGGCAGTTTGTCGCAAACTTGCGACACATTTTTTCTGGCGCAAAGGTGTCGCAAGCCGTGCGACAGCCGAATGTCGCAAGCTTGCCGATTTTTTCCCGAGAAGTTGAAGAAGAACTGAGAATAAATTGTGAGACGTTTTTCGTATAGTCGCGAGAGGGCGGAGAATCAGTGAACATAGTTTGCGGTAAAAAATCTTGAAACACGTGGTTTGGACTATTTTGATTAAAACACAAAAAATGCTATGTCACTATCAACACACCACAACATGAATGAAAATATGGTTTGGTTTCACTGCTTCTTCACCATGGAAAGGTAGTTTGAACTGTATACCAGTATTTCTCACACACACACTATGAAAAACAAGGAATGAAAAGTATCACTGTGTGCCATTAATTTTCCTTGTGAGCATCACTATTTTATATTGAGCTGACACTTGAAAATTAAGGCAAATAGTAATAATTTCAGAATATTATCTAGAAAATAACGAAATATTTAGTCAGATCTTTTTAGGATAGTTGTGGAATAGAACGATAAAATGGAACTGGGCTTAACTACGATTTTACCAAGCAGTTCTCCTCTCTTTTACATATATGGATAACTCTAATGGTAAAAAAGTAGTCGAGCTCTGCTTGATTCTATTGCAAAAAAATAGGAATACATGAAATATAGCTTTGAATGGAGAAAGAGAGAGGCAATTCAACCTAGCTGGAGTGGTTGCTAACAGCAACAAGTGAGTAAGAATACGTTGAAGAAGAACTTAGAATAAGTTGTCAGACTTATTTCGTATAGTCGCGAAAGGGCGGAGCTGTAGTAAACCTTGTTTACGGTAAAGTATCTTGCAGCACGTGATTTGGAAAAGGGAAGCGCGGCCTAGCCGCCCTGGAGCAACAAATAGAGCGTTGCTTCCAACTTTCAGAGTTAGGCACAAAACAGGCTGGTATAAAACTTCATGGTACTGAAACTGATATATGAAAATGAATTGTCAAGAGGAAGAGTGTCATAAAGTAATGATAGTGGTTTCTCTGGGAGAACTCGATTTCAACTGGCACACGATATCGCAGTCTTAGTCATAGTTATTCTATCTTAAAAGTTAACACTAAAAAATAATCAATAAAACAATTGTTCCTCAATAGCCACCCCTTACTCCTTCCAACCGGATTAGAACTTCAAGAAACTGAGCCACTATTTATCAATTGACAGGTTTTTATGAACCTTTGTACTACTGAGAAAAAAGCCCAACTTATGCAGACTTTTTGCATAGGCTTTAAACATTGAATTATCCACAAACATCTGAAATGATTCTGGGCACCCCGAGACTATTTTGATAACAAAAAAAACCTATTTTTGTTACAAGAAACACACCACGACATATAAAATATGGCTTGGATCAATTGCTCTTTTTCCATGCAGATATCCACTAATATGTATATTGTTGGTAGTGATATCTAATATGGGAAAAATTAATTGAACTTTGCACTAGTATTTCTTCTATAGGACTGTGAAAAATGAGGTGATGAAAAATAATACTACTAGCCATGAACCTTAAGTGTGAGCCTCATTATCTCTTTGAGCTGACACTTGTGAATTCAAGCGTCAGAATCACTTTCATACAGGTTTTCTCACGTTCGTTTCAAAAACTAGTTACGGGATATTGATCAGCGTTCAAAAATCTATCGAATGACATACTTTCATCGAAAATCTCCAATTTCTTTCTAAATCTATTCCCCCTTTTTTTGTTACAATAAATACACAACGACATGGAGAAATACGGCTTGGTTCAACTGTTCTTTCGCATAGATGATATCCACTCAAAAACTTCATTTACAGTGATATCAAAGATGCGAAAAAGTAGTAGAACTTCGTTTCAGTAATAGAAATGTGAAAAAATTGAAAAACATCACTACTTGCAATGAACTATCAGTGTCAGCGTCAGTATCTAATCTTGAGCTGGCACTTGAAAATTCAAACAAATAGTGATATTTTCAGAATATTAGCTAGTAAATTATTGATAGTCATGGAATATACATAAAAATTAAAGAGGGCTGGGCTCAACTGCTTCTCCAACAGAACCTCGTCCTTCTTCTAGTTTTTATGGATGGAGGTACTGAAAGAAAAGTGGTCGAACTTCGCTCCAGTAGTTGTTCCCCGCTAAGACGAGAAAGAATATACATATTAGACTTGTAAATATATAAGAAATAGAGCTACTCGCTCTCTTTTAAATGATTATAAGTGGGCGGAGTTTGAGTCGACATACGATAAAATTTTCTAATATACTAAGTCAGGTGAGAAGAAAATGTATTTTCAACGGAAAAAAGGGAGTGACACTAAAAATAATTGAATATTAAATGAGAGAGATTTTCTATATAGGAAAAGCCACCATTTTAAAGCGGATTAGGACTCAAGAAACCGAGCCAAGGTGAGCAAATCTGGTCTTGAGCGTCTTTTGGTTTATTCAAGGAATTTAGTAAATTAATTTTGAATGAAAGAGCACATCGGTTAAACCATATTTTTATTTTCTAATATGATGCTCTTGTATTATTTTATATTAATTACACATTGTCTCTAAAAAATGCAGATACATAATCTGACTTCAAAGAACCTGATAATGAAAAATTTTATTTAAATATACATACATAGGTATAGCTTAGCTCAACTGCTCTTTCGCCAGGTAAATATCCACTCATACACATTGTTGGTAGTGATATTTAAAAGGCGAAAAAGTAGTAGAACTAACTAGTAGTTGTCACATAGATCTGTGATCAGATAAACGTCACTATTCGCCAATAACTCTCAGTCTCAGCGTCAATATCTGATATTAAGCCGACACTTGAAAATTATAGCGAATAGTAATATTTTCCGAATATTATCTAGGAAATACTGATAGTTATAAAATATAATAGAATATGTAGTGAAATACAGCTAGGCTCAACTACTTTTTTTTGCCAATAGGTAATCTTTCTTTGTACTTGTTCTGTACGGATAACTCTAGTGGAAAAAAAGTGGCCGAACTTTGCTGGAAAAATTTTAGCTTTGCTAAAATACCTTTTTGTCAAGTTACATATGATACAAATATATACATTGACATATTGTGACTGAGAAAAAGGTAATTCAACCCAGCTGACTGCAACATCCGAAGAGAAATCGCTTAGGAAATGAGTGCGGATGAGGTGTGTGCATGAGGTCATACGTGGGCGGAGCATAAGTTAATTAAATAGTATACGAAAAAGTCACCTGAGATTTAAAAATTGAGCTGGAGAAACAGAACAACTCAAGCAAGTAAAAAAAAAATTAAAAACCTGGGAAATGGATGAATCTGGTATAATAAATTCTTGAAATTTGAACATATAATTAAAAAAATACTGCAGAATTTTTTGGGCTTTCCAAATATTCGATATGCTCCTACCTTTCATAATTAAAGGTTGGGTACGAAGAGTTGGCCGATTGCTCTCAAAAAAAAAGCACATTTTTAGGTATAACCTTCCTGTACCTTTTTAGCCTATTTCTTTTTGTAAATCCAGTTCCTTTTTTTGAAGTATATATCAACTAGCCACAAATAATTCCTCAAAAAAAAAAACGCAATTTTTGAACGATTTCACAAACTGTCCGACGTTTCTGAGTTAGCTTCATTATCTAATTTTGAGCTGACTCTAGAAACATCGTACAAATTGTGAATCATACACGACACCGAAAAATATGGCTCGGCTCAACTGCTTCTTCCAAGAAAGGGATATCCACTCATAAACAATGTTGGTAGTGATATCCAAAATTGGAAAAAGTAGTCGAACTTTGCTCTAGTAGTTCTTGAATAACGTATATCTTAATATATAATAATGAAAGACAGCTGGGCTTAACTACTTTTTTTTGCCACACGCTTATCCACTTTACTCATTTCGTATGGATAATTCTAGTGCAAAAAAAAGTAGTTGAGCTTTCCTCAAGCAGAATAGAAATACTACAAACTATAACTTGGTTGAAATATCATTTCGTCAAACTCGTATGTGCTTTTTAACATACGGGAATAAAGAAATGATAGTTCAACCTAGCTGGCAGGAATATTTTGAAGAATGAATGAGATTGGGGTGTGTACTTAATATGAGGATGTATATGGGCGGAGTTTGAATTAATTAAAAGGTATGGGGGTTTGAAAATTGAAGAAAGGCCGCCAAGCAGGTTTGTATAGCCTCTAGAAACTGAGCCACATCAACAAAATATGCAGGTTTTGTTTTGCACTATTGTGAAAAAGATGACAAATGTAAAAAAAAAAAGCCGCCAACCCATCCGTGCTGGTCAACATCGCGTATTCAATGCGCAATTCTGACAATTCGAACTAAAATTATCAGGATGAAAAGTTTCTGTGAATGTTTTCTGGTTTTGCTTTTGAATCTCTTTGTTTTTCATACCCAAATTGATTTCAAATTTAGTTAAATTTTGACCCAGATCTACAAAAGTGATCCAAATTTCTAAAATAAAAACAATTTGGACAAAATCATACATACTCCTGTCAGGCTCATCTAGAAAGGATTAACACTAAAAAATCGTACCACATGTTAATCATAATATCAGTCTGTCGATATGAGATATTCCTTACATTATAGGTAAAATGAAATTAACACCATTCATTACAATTTGTTATGTCAGCATCATATTCTGCTTTCGAGCTGATATAACTAAATTGTAATAAATCGTAGAAATTTTCATATATTTGATGTATTAAACTTGGCTAAGCTAAAATGCCCATTTTCGCCTGCTATATGATATGTATATTCTTTTTTCATATTGACATGCGAGAAAAGGTAGTTCAACTTTGCCAGAATAGGGTTGACAGAAGAATAAAAAGTGATTTAGCCTAGCTCTGGTGGTTGTTGAAAGCAATTTCAAAATGAGCATACACCTGTGAACATATGAAATTGAGGTGGGTTTTTATATATGGGCGGGGCTTGATTCATTTGAGTAGGCGATGTTCTAGAACCAGTTTTAAATTAGAGCGAAATGCCGCCAAGCTAGTAATTTTGTTTGAGTGGAGCATACCGCTGTTTTGCACCTACTGACATATATTTAGAATGCCCTTTTGGTTTTCCGAGAAAATTAAGGTTCCTAGAAACTGAGCCACTATAATTATGTTTTCACATGTTGTTGTGTTTTGAAAACTGAGCTTGGTAAACGTGTGAAAAATCCTTTGGTATGTATGTTATACCCCACCCGGTTAGTTTGGCCAGAAATTTCGGTCATGTGAGAAAAAATACGAAATAAACCTGTAATATCTTAACTAGCACTGGTCGGACTACCTTAACGAGACTTGTGTGTTTTTGAAACTGAACCAATCGTAACGAACATGAAAACATATTAGTTCAACGATTTCACAGGTGGTACGTGTTCTTTATGTTAGATTCATTATCATTTTTTGATCTAACACTAAAAAACACGTATCACATGTTTATCATTATAAAGATAGGAATACATCTGGATTTGGTGGAACTGCCTTTTCTCAGGACATAATTGCCATTTGGGACAATTTAATAGTTGCTGAACGCACAAAGTAGAAAGCCTCTAAGAATGAATGAAATTGAGTTGTGTCTTTTTGTGAGCCCACATGTGGGCGGAGCATGTTCATCTCAAGGAACGGAAAAATCATATCAAACGAGCTGGATGAGATTTTGACTTAGGAGGAAAAGCCGCCAAACTAGTCGTTTTGTATGAGAGGATCTTATCACATGTTACCCTAACTATACCAGGGCAGGTTTGCCAGAAAAAAGTCACGATTTCACAGGTCGTTCGTATTTTGGTGTTAGAATCATTTTATACTCGATCAAACAACCAAATTCGAACCACATGTTAACCATATACATTTGTGATAGAGAAATAAGCACGAATACATAGTGGCTACTCCTCCTCAGAGCTACATCAAAATAGGAATACATCAGAGAATGAATGAAATTGAGGTGTGGGTTTCTAAGTGGGCGGAGCTTGAGTCTCTTAGATAGACGATGCTCCAGAACACCTTTTTAATTAGAAAGAAAATCTGCCAAACTAATCATGCTGTATGAGCGGATCTAACCACATGTTGTTTTGCACCTAATGGTTAGAATTCGGAGAAGGGTGGCACGAAGGAGTAGAAACCGCCCTTCCTTTCGGGTTTTTGAGCAAATTAAGGCTTCCAGAAACTGAACCACTTTAATTGTAATTTCACATGTTGTTTTGAAGTTTCGCATGATGAACGTGTGTAAAAAGATGATAAGATGAAAAAAAAAACGATTTTTAGGATCTAAGCCCGACTGGGGACATTCAAGTGAAATGGTATGTTATGGTCCACCGGATTCGTTTGGCCTGGATTTCGCTTATATGATTTTCTGCTACTTCATTTTGAAGGTCAATCATTATATGTATCATCTATAGTTGGACAACGGAGCAAACGTAAACCATATTTTTTTTCTGGGGTACCAGTAGTATTCTTAACTCATGTGCAAAGTTTCATTGGGCAAAGTTTTTTGGTTCCTTAGTTATGACTTTCGGGTAGTTTTATTAGTAGCGTCCCCCTATAATTTACATTTTAATGCCTAGGGGTCGGCTAGGGTTAAGGAGGGCTCCCATAATTTTTTATGGGTTACCAGTAGTGCCCTGAACCCATTTGCTAAGTTTTGTTGGGCAAATTTTTTTGCATCCTGAGATATGAGTTTGGGGTAGTTTTATTAGTAGCGTCCCCCTATAATTTACATTTTAATACCTAGGGGTCGGCTAGGGTTAAGGAGGGCTCCCATAATTTTTTTATGGGTTACCAGTAGTGCCCTGAACCCAGTCGCCAAGTTTTCTTGGGCAATTTTTTTTTGTTCCTGAGATATGAGTTTGGGGTAGGTTTATTAGTAGCGTCCCCCTATGATTTACATTTTAATGTCTAGGGGGTGACTAAGGTTAAGGAGAGGTCCCATAATTTTTTTTCTGGGGTACCAGTAGTGCCCTGAACCCAGTCGCCAAGTTTGGTTAGCTTAAATTTTTTGGTTCCCAAGATATGCGTTTGGGGTAGGTTTATTAGTAGCGTGTCCCTAGAATTTACATTTTAATGCCTAGGGGGTGACTAAGGTTAAGGAGGGGTCCCATAATTTTTTTCTGGGGTACCAGTAGTGCCCTGAACCCATTCGCCAAGTTTGGTTAGCTTAAATTTTTTGGTTCCCAAGATATGCGTTTNATTTTAATGCCTAGGGGGTGACTAAGGTTAAGGAGGGGTCCCATAATTTTTTTCTGGGGTACCAGTAGTGCCCTGAACCCATTCGCCAAGTTTGGTTAGCTTAAATTTTTTGGTTCCCAAGATATGCGTTTGGGGTAGGTTTATTAGCAGCGTCCCCCTATAATTTACA
Organism: Caenorhabditis sp. 38 MB-2015; assembly: GCA_900536415.3. Lineage (NCBI taxonomy): Eukaryota > Metazoa > Nematoda > Chromadorea > Rhabditida > Rhabditidae > Caenorhabditis > Caenorhabditis quiockensis. The sequence goes on from LR551768.1 coordinate 71,042, forward strand.
TTTTAATGCCTAGGGGGTGACTAAGGTTAAGGAGAGGTCCCATAATTTTTTTTCTGGGGTACCAGTAGTGCCCTGAACCCATATGCCAAGCTTGGTTAGCTTAAATTTTTTGGTTCCCAAGATATGCGTTTGGGGTAGGTTTATGAGTAGCGTCCCCCTATAATTTACATTTTAATGCCTAGGGGGTGACTAAGGTTAAGCAGGGGTCCCATAATTTTTTTCTGGGGTACCAGTAGTGCCCTGAACCCATGATATCAAATTACTTTTTAGCGAGTTGTTGGATACTGAAAAAGTTATTATATTCAAATCGGACTAGGCTCGGATTGAAGGGTAAAAATCAATGAAAAAATTATTATGGGCCGTACTAATAAATCGGAAAATTATAATACGAACCCCCTTAATTGGATTGGGAAAGAAGATCTCGAAAAAGCTGGAACGTACATAAAACTTAGATGGAAACTGATCAAAATAAAACATAGTTGAAAAGCCGGTATTTATAAGACATTCTCAAGGAAATCAAAATGCTCAATTCCAAATTCCAAAGCATTTTTTGATGTTGTTTCCGGGTCTGATTAAGGGTTTTTGTGATCACTTAACTTTTTTCAGTAAAATGTATTTTAGGTCCAAGTGAAGTAGGTCAAAGACTACCTATAGAGTTTCATCTTCTCAAAAAGATAGTTAGACAGGCTCATCAATCCTAGAAGGTTCATTACCTCTTTGAGAAACGGGACTAAGAAAAATATAAAACTAGAAAATGACTGCGAATGATGCAATGCACGCGTATGTACTTATGCAAAGAAGGTATGGGCGGAACTTCTCAATTTTGTCTTCAATTCTCCATGCGGCAGATCTATAAGAAATTAGCTAACCTTCCCAATTTCCAATTCTCATCATAAATCATTCAAAAATTCAGACAATGTACTTAACACCTTAACACATATAAGTAGCTATCTCCAAAAGGTGAAGAAGACGTATTGGCACACAACGCGTCACCCCCTGCATCACTGACGCATAACGCGGTTTTGCTGACGCATATTAGGTTTTAATTAATTTTTTTTATCAGAAAAAGATTTTCTAGACTCGTTTTTAGTTGTTATTGTTACTTTTGTTGTATCAATTGTTGTTATTGTTGCACCCAAATAAACTTGGTGTGACAAACGTCTCGTTGGTTATTCGAAAGGTTTGGAATCAAGTCTCATCCGTGTATTTTTCGACATTGCGCATATTGGTTTCCCAAAAAGGGAACCGATACTTATATATGTATATAAGTCCCGCCCATACCTCCTTTACATGAGTACGCATGCATTGCATCATTTGCAGTCATTTTCTAGGTTTATATTTTTCTTAGTCACTTTTCTAAAAGATAATACACTTTCTAGAATTGATGAGGCTGTCTAACTATCTTTTGAGGAAGCTGTATATGTAGGTGATGTTTGAGCTACTTCACTTGGACCTAAAATACATGTTTTAGCTTTTTTGAGATCTTCTTACCCGATCCAATTTAGGGGGTTCGTATCATGGTTTTCAGATTTATTAGTATGTCCCATAAGTATTTTTTTCATTGATTTTTTAACCTCAATCCGAGCCAAGTCCAATTTGAATATAATAACTTTTTCAATATCCAAAAATTTGCTAAAAAGTAATTCGATATCGTTATTTTTTGAAATGTTCATCGTAACACTTTAATAAAAATCTATTTCCAGCAAAGAATTCCAGAATGGATAATCAAGGTGAACGACCAAATAATACAATGAATAGGCCAATTGGTGATCGGGAAAGGGTAATTAGCATAATCCCCTAAGTAAACCTGATAAAAACTTTTTCAGCATGCCATTGGCAAATTCGAAGAAACTGTAGTTCGGTGGATGATCGAACTTGGTACAATGCAAGTCAATGCTAGTAGATTAAAACAAAACTTGACTTCATCGCTGACGCGTATTTTGTACTATTGTTCGCATTGCCGAACGACTCGACAGGTTGATGTGAGTTTGCTTTTGCTTTCAAAACTCATTGAAAATGAATATCTTTTTCAGTTTATTGTTCGATCAATGGTGAGGGCTGCCACAAAAATGCAGAGAATTCGGGAAATTGCACTCCGCCAGAACCGTATTCGTCCTCCCCTCGCTCGCCGAGCGCCAGTCCGAGTTGGTTATGGTCGCCGTATTCAATAATCGGATCTACAAATATTAATAGTCATTGTGACATCACAGAAAATCATATCAATCAATAAGAACATTAATAATCAATTTTTGCTGCCCTAACAGCTGATTTGTAATCATACCCCAGTGTCATCTTGAATTTATCCAATGTTTTTCGTTGTTTTTTTTTCCTCCAGAAGTAATAAATGGTTTATTTCAAACTCTTTGTTTTTTTTTTGCACATTGCAATATTCTCCGATTTTAATCATAAAAAGTTGTTTCAAGAGAAACATTCTATAATTCGCCAGAGAAGAAATGTTCCCACACAAACAAACAAGAAAAAGAAAAAGTCAGCATTTTTGAAGTAATACAGTAAATTTCTGAAGAATTATAATTCAGTGAAGTTTAGCAAATTGCTCTTTCATAAAATTCTTATGAGCATTTTTTGAGAAAAAAAATGAAACATTTGTAAATAAAAAAAAAAAGAGTTAGTTCCCGATACCACAGTGTTTTCATTTTTACACATTTTTCCTACAAAAATAAAAAAATTGTATGTACTTTTCAAATACTTTTTTTTTCAGGTAATTTCTTGGCTCAAAACTAACTGACAAATACTACCCATATCAATCACACAGATGAAACCACAGTACAACGAGCAAGACTAGAAAAAATGAAAACGGAAATCACTTTTTCTTGGTTTTTTACACTTTCAAATTATGCATTTTTTGTGTGTTATAAACGCTGAATTTTTCCAAGCCCTGTCTCGTACTCATTTCGTGGATTTTGTTAGCATAATGTAAAGTTAGGTTCTGGCTGTTTTATATCGGATTTGACATTTTCAGACTGGATTCAATGATGAGCCCAGTATATGGAGTACACGACTAGTATTCGGAAACGTCGGATTTTATCTGATTGCTTCAAAATGTCTGATATGCTTCAAATCACCCACAAAATTTATCTTGATTTTTGTTTTCATATTATCGTGTTCACATGTTAGGTGTTAGTTAATACATACACATAACAACCAATTTTTTCATGTGTATTCTTCTTTCTTGTTAAAAATGCAGAAATGATAAAATAGTCAAGGTGTTAACCGGATACACCACACATATGTGTGAAAACCTTTTGATCAATGCATTTGTAACTAACCTTCTTTCTGTACACAATTTTTGATTGACAGGTTGGCCAATAATATGCATATGGTGATCGCTGTTTTTTTTTATAAGATCAATGGTTATATGGCACCAAAATTTCTATAATCATGTCAGCAGTAAACAAACTCTATCTAGTTAATATTTTGGTACAAAAAAGAGTTGGAGCTTATCTCTGATTTTTATTCACTCATCTCCTTCAGATTGAAAAGTTCTTGTATAATATTATGTTCTTACTTGTGCTTATTGATATTATGAAATGTTTCGTTGGCGTAAATTTGATAGCTTAATGAAGTCATTTTCAAAAATCTTTTAAAATTGTGTGTCTATTAAAACAGAAGTGGATTTTTATTAGAGATCTACTAACATGATTCATATTTTACAACAGAATGTGAAAAACACTAATTAAACCATTCACACAGATAAAACCTCAAAATAGTAAGTAAGACTAGAAAAAACAGTGACGGAAATCAACTTTCCTGATTTTTCACTCTCAAAATATCCCATATAATTTACCTAGGAGATCTTTCTGTCCAATATGAACACAGTAATATATGTAAAAAAAAAATTATATTATATTATAATATTAGGAGCTTCTGGTGATCCTAAAATATCCTAAAAAGCCTAGAAACATATGAATTTAGGTTTTGGGGGTCATGAGGCACCAAATTGACAATTTAGAAAGAATATGCATTATTACAAGAGCTAGAACACATCAATTTAGATAAAAAGCATTATTAAATAGGTTTTAATTAATATAAGGAGCTTCTGGTGATCCTAAAATATCCTAAAAAGCCTAGAAACATATGAATTTAGGTTTTGGGGGTCATGAGGCATCAAATTGACAATT
>LR551770.1:0-25290 GCA_900536415.3 Caenorhabditis sp. 38 MB-2015
AAAAAAAATAATTTTGATAATGACTGTGCTCAACTTTACTCACCGGAACTTGCGACAAGTATTCCATTCCATTCGCAATTTGCATTGAGAATGAAATCAGATCAGATGTGCTGATTGTGGTAGTGTTAGCTTCTTCGAGAAGTCGCTGATTCTCCCAGTTGGGATCGGTTTCTGCGGCATATCGTGTACGTTGAGCACTGAGTGGTTGTAAATATGCATCATCGCCGTTCTGTTGAGCGGTTTTCAACTCATTGACAAAATTTCCCCGGTTTTTGATGAGGTAGTCACGTAGATTTCCGATTTCGCACATTTCAACAACGACAAGAAGTTCACCACTGAAAAGATAATATATATTAGGATAAATTTAGAATGTTATTGAGTGAATATGTCAAGAAAACATTTGACAAAAACCTACTTTCTCATATTCTTTGTAACCGCTCCAATCAGTGCCAAAACATTCGGATGTTTACCGATAGCACACATGACTTTCAGCTCTTCTGCCAACATTTTCTGCTGATTCACATCATAACCATTCAATGGTGCTTTGATTGCGACAGCGAGTCTTGAACTAGTCTGGGCTTCATTTGTGATACTTCTTTTCTTGATCCAACCTTCGTAGACAATACCAAAGTTACCACTTCCAAGCTGGAAAATCAAACATAAGCTCACTACATAAATAATTAGAAATAAAAAACTAACCACTTTTCCAGTCTCTACACTTTCTCGATTCAATTCATATTCTGTTCGATATGGAAGTTGGTAGATGCGCTGGTCAATCGGAAGTTTTGGCGATGCTTCAGTTGGTGCTCCATTATTCGTTTTCATGAAATGTTCGTACAATTGAGCAAGAGCTCTGAAAACATAATTTTATAGATATGTTTGGAAATTAAAACCTACTCAGATTGGCGATATGATTTTTGCCGTTGAATCAAGTATAACACACAAAATGCGAGAAGTCCAAAAATTGCCAAGAAAATCACAAGTGACATTAAGAAAATGACCGCACGAGAATGTGATTCCGGAGAACCTTTGACATTGACTTTGATTTTCTGCTCGGTGATACCAGCTCGATTAGTAGCTCGACAAATGAATTCTCCCTCATCCTCCGCACGAACTCTACTAATCACGAGAGAAGTGTTGACAGTTTCACCATGCGCATAAATCTCTCCATCCTTCAACCATTCAATTGTTGGCTTTGGTTTTCCGAGAAGATGACACTCAAGTGTTGCTGTTTCTCCATATTGCATAACAATTGGTTTCTCTGGATCGGACTGTGTATGGTATGGTTTGGAGACCGATTCGACTTTGATTGATTGAATCAAACGTTTTTCTTGATTTCCATTTGTTACCAGGCAAGTGTAAGTACCATCGTTGCTAGGATTCACATTTCTGGAAAAATACAGTTTGAGTGGAAAGAAGATTTCCGGTTTCTAACAGGGCCATACACTCTGACAAATACAAGAATTTTTGATTATTTGATTTTTGATTAATTTTCCTTTTAAATATCTGGGCATCAGAAGCTCACATACTTGTTAAAAATTGAAGTCCTTAAAATGATCAAAACCTTTTTTTATAGTATATAAGGGATTTTATTTTTGATTGGTGTCAAATTCATATTATAGAAAGAACTCACTCTAAGACAGCATAAAATATTTTTGTATGCCCATCAATTTCAGATGTTGTCGGCAGATTAACATCATTAAACATCCAATTGACAGTCCATGTGGTAGCATGTGGTACAGTACAATTGAACTTGACCCCATCACCCTCGAAAATCTCCTTTTGTGTTTCGAGTGTTGTCGCTTTTGAGCTTTTCTTAATAATGTGTCCTGATGTCGGTTCTTTGTCAGCGATACGGATTTCTTTGGTGACAGATGTTGTTTTGCCATCAGGTCGGGTGGCTTGACACTTGATTTCAATATCTTCCTCGATAGTTTTGTTCCAGATGAATCCACTTTCGAATGTTCCACTGACACTTTTCAAGTCTTCTTGAGCAACATCCACAAATTCATCATCACTATGAAGCCTGGAAAAAATTTTAAGATAATGTTTTGGTAATTTTAAGATGTACAAAGTTTAATTACCTTCTACTCTGCATAATTGTTTCAGCTGGTGGAATTGAAATCGAAATACAGTCGATGTGAAAATGAGTTTTTGGTCTATAGAAAGGCTGTTCAAAAACGACAAAAGTGGATGGTTCTCGAATAGAAATTCTGGTTTCCGCTTCTGGATTCTCAACCGCAACTTGCCATTCAATATTCTCAACAGTGCCACTATGAACTACTGAGAGAATATAAGTTCCACTCATGTTGGTATTCATCACAACACCATTAATTGATAGCTTCTCTTCAAATTCAAAGTTGTTGACAGTGTTGAGAATTGACAAGTTTTCATCATTGATCAACGGTTCATTTTGATCATATCCTTCTTTGCCAGGAGAAATGTATTTCTGAAAATACAAACATATAAACATTTATCTATATTTTGAAAGTTTTCAACTCACTCGAATCCATTTTGCACTGTACTGTTCGCTCACTTGTGGATAGACAGCTAACTTAGCCCAGATCATGATTGGATGACCTTGTTGAACTTTGATCAAAGATTCACTTCTGCTCAAAACTTTGATTTGGCCTTCTTTTGGAGCAATTTCAATTTGTTTCGTGATGGTAACGGCCTCCTCCCAATTTTCATTTTTCCAAGTACACGTGTAGTTACCAGCATCATCAGCGGTTAGAGCATCTTTTTGAATAGTGACAAAGATGCTGTTCCCGTCCTTATGTTCGTGAACCTAGAAAATTCGGATAGGAAACTGAGACGATGATTTTCAATTTTTGATATATATGGATTTATTTCAAAAAATTGTTGTCAGGAAACATTCTGGTTATTTGTTCAAAATGACATTTGACAAAACTCAAGTTCTCGAAAGGTCTCCGATATGATTCTGAAAAGCTCGGAGTTGTTGATGTAGTCAGAGACTTGAATTAAACATTCCAAAACTCTCTTTTATTACCCTAGTTGGGTCAGCCCTCCGAGAAGTGTTTGACAACAAGAAGGATACCTTTTTTGAGTAGGGCATACCTTATGATTACATTGCGGACAGGTAATTTCCAGCGAATGTGAATAAGAAAGAAAATTTCCAGAACCAGTATAATTCAAGCGACAGCTGAGCGAATAATTGAGACCAACATATGGCCAATTCATTGGTTTGTCCCAAGTCAATTGATAATCCTGGATCGTGTCCTTGCTCGCTTCAATTTCCGTAATCAAATATGTTACTGATTCCGATGGAGTTCCAGTAAATTTACACTCAAATGGTGTTTGTGAAATGGGTTTGACAACCACCATCTTTTTAGTAAGTTTGAATCCCTCTCTGAAAATATAAATGTTCAATACTTCAAAATTGAAGTTCAGAAACTCACTCATGTTTGTAACTCTTCCAAGCATCTTTGATTAGTTCACCATTGCCGTAAAGCTCAATTTGTTGTCTATCAAGAAAAGTGGTAGCTTTACATGGAACATGAATCTCTCCTGTTTTGTATGCAAACCCAGTCGGACCAAGTGGAACAAACACAGATGAGCCTTTTACAAACACGTAAAGTGTATCATTCAATGAAGAATGCTCTGCTGCTGAGCAACCGTATGGGCCGGTGTCGGATTCCTGGAACATAGGTTATATATTTTAGTCTACAACATGCGAATTTACCTTAATATTCTCTATAGTCAGAATCATTTCATCATCCAAGTCTGGATCAACGGCTTCTTTGACACGGGAGTTGAAATCATCTTCGTTGTATCCTTTATTGTCTTTGAGGTCGGGTAGTGCAAACTTTAGCGAATCTAAAAAATAAATTCTAATTCAATGAACAAATTTGGTAAAGGTTTTTGACCTCTTTTTCTTGACCAGAAGAAACGAGCATAATTACTCACTTCCATAACTTAGCAATATTTTAAATGATTAAAAAAATTTTTTGGGTTGAGGGATTGTTTTGAAAAACACTGTTTCACATTTATTGTTATTTCAAGTCCGCCATATTATTCACCAGGTGGTGCTTATTGACAACCTCAATTTTCTTGAAACTATTTATTTGAAAATGTTTTAAGGTTTTCACAAATACAGACAACCAACTTCATTCGATGTATGTGAGTATAAAAAATATGAAGAAAAAAAAGTTAACGTAATTTTTTTTTAAAGTTAATAATTGCTGCCGATGAAAAAAAAAACTCACCATATCTTCCGACACATTTCAAAACTAATGTTTGACCTTCTTTCATTTCCACAAAGCTGCCATGTTCATTATGTTGAACTTCCCAATCTTCCACAATAATTCTCGGCGGTTTTGACCCGTTATTCACATTTACCAGTAAAAATATAAAAAGCACACTTTTCATCATTTTATGACTCTCTGTTATTTATTAATCGACCAAATCATGGACACTCGTGCAAATCTGGAAGCAATCATTTTAGAAGTGCATCAAACAGATTGATGTACTACGGAAAATCGAATAAATAACATTATGTAAATTGGGAGAAAAAATCAATATGTTCAAAAAAAATGTGAGAAGCCGGAGGCGAAGAAAAACAAACATTGATAACAAGTATTGAAATAGCACACTATATGTATTTTGTTGAATAAAATGATGATTCATGTTTGTATGACTCAAATTTTTTTCAGTGGGAGGATTACAAACCGCTAGAAAAACCGGGTATGAATAATAGAAAAATAATAACAAATGTATATTCGAGTGGTATGGAAAAGGAGACAGGTGTTCGCGCACAGTGTACAGTAAAAAGGAATAACAATTAGGAAAGACACATGTGCGAGATCGGCCACAAATCTAACGGACAGCTGATGAACCCGATTGACCTGGTCATTAGAGCCTGCATACTGAGGATAATTATCTCAAAGATTTGAAGAAATTTGAGATTTTCACAATATTTATAGATGTAATATTGTGGGGAGAATAATTAGGGTTGTCCTGTATGGGCTGAATATATATACAGACTGATAAGAAACAAACCATTTTTAGAGCTGTTGAAGAGCACTTGAAAACAAGACAATGAGTAATTAATGATAAAGATATATATTGGGAAACTGTTATTTATGGATTGAAAATTATTTGGATGTTTCTTCCTTTTTTTTTCAATTGTGAAGTTTTAAAATTATAGTCATGAAGATATCAAATCTTCCTTTTTTTGGACTGAACATTATTTGTCTTTTTCCATAAGACAAAGAGGCCGAGAAAAAATATACACATGACCCAACAAAGCATATTAGGAAGAACAAGAAAAAGCGGAAATACACCAAGAAAAAAGTGAGGATAACCAGGGCCTCGCGAGGTCAGTAGGTGTGATTGTGCAAACAAAACAAACCTCAAAACATCATAAAAATCCCGAAGCTAATGTAAATAAATGCACTATTGCGTATTACACAGAAAAAAAAAGAACTTTGAGGATAATACAGAAAAAAAAGAGAAGACAAATATATCTTATCTCTATATTTTTAACCTTATTAATATTATTGATACATATCTTTGTCCTATCCGACGACCATTCTGAAGTGCCCTTCGTCTTTTTTTCTTATCACTGTCTTCATCAAATTCTTTTTTTCGTGTTACTTTTTTGTCTGAAATTGTTCTGACACATCTTATCAATGTTTTCAACAAAAAAAAAAGAATTCGTATTTATTTTTAATTTGAGATTAGAGAAACCAGTAGTGAGTTTTTCTAGAAAATATACAAAAAGAAAAATGGAACAGAAAGGTTTAGGGAATGGATGCAAAATGAAACATTGGGATTGCGAAATATAAAAAAAAGTGTTTGTCAATAGAATCGATAGTGGTAAATACAAGAGAACGCGTAAAAAAAAGACATTTCAAATACTTAACCGTGTGAATATTTTTCGGTTCAAAAAATACGAAAACTCATGATTATTCCCACAAGAAGTTTGCAAACTTGTTATAAAAACTTTAATCAAAAAATAATGAACTTGATGAATGAATATAAAACTTTCACTCATGTATTGCAAATGAAAGTATGTAGTTTGAACCGACAAAACATACCAGAATGGAAGAATTTTAATAATTTTTTGGCAAAATTATATTTGAAGAAAAAACCAGACTGGAAATACCACGTCGAAAATAGAAATAAAACGAACTCATTTTTTGAAAAAAAAAATTCTCAGATCATTTTTGAAGAATCATTTTCCAGTCACAAAACACATTTTTTCAGATTTGATTCCTACCTTAAAAATTTATCAAAACATGAATAATGACAGTCTACACAATATGACATGTCTCCTTTGAAAAATGGCTATTCTCTCAAAATTTCAGGTCTTGAGAGGAAATGGTGAAAAGATGACAAACAGCATCTTGACATTATTGTCACCTACTTACTTAGGAATGTAACCAAAACATTGAACACTTCTCTTTTTCTCTAAAATTCATATCAATGTCATATTACGAAACCTTGACAATGATATCAAATAGTTTCAAAACGAACATCAAAGAAGAAAAATGTTCTTGAAAATCGGCGAAACATCAAATGAAAAGATTTCTTATCATACTGTCTAACATCAATCTAGAAAAAAATCGCAACAACATTTTCGAAATGAAACAAAACCGTTCGGTTGTACGGATTAGGAGAGACATCCCAAAACAACAACAACAGTATAATACCTCGCTGCGGACAGATGCGGAAAAAATACAATAGGTCATTCGAAATAGTAAACCAACTCAAAGAGACGCAGAGGGACGAGTGACAGATCGAGAAAATCGATATACAATAGGAGAAGAGGGTGTGCGAACGGGTGGCAGGGTGGCACGCGGGAAATATTCGAATATATTTCTATTCATAATATTAATAATTATGTTGTTGTTGTTGTTGTTATTGCGGGATGTATGAGATGAAATGAAATGAAATGTAATGAATGAGACAATTAGAAAAGAAAGGATGACGAATTCATGAAATATCACGGAAAAGAATTCGAAACATTCTATATTTTCCCTATAAAAGATAGGGAATTTCCTATGATGATGTCATTGACAATTTCTCACAATTAAACCGGAATTGAAAAACTTTCATGTTTCAAAGCAGACACGGAAAATAAATACAATTTTTGAAAAGCGAAACTGATTGTAAAAATTGATAACAATGAGTTGACTCATGGAATTTTATTGTTGTGAAATGGGAAAACGTCTTACATTTCTAGAGTTTCAAATAAAATAATTTTATAAAGCATGATGAAAAAATAGTTAGTTTTTTCCGAAACGGAGATGAAATAAGAAAGTGTCTAATAGTTTCTTGAACTGTTCCGCCAAGTTTTTGTTATTTTTACCAATTTTACAGATTTAGTACTATCGGTCTTATATTTTTTTCGGTAATTGAACACAGTGGACCCATCTGCAATGTCATTAGCCAAATTTTGGAATAGTTTCTTTGGAGATATAGGCCAGTATTTTTTTCTCACTGCCGGTTTTTCTGTCAAATAGCAATAAATTGAGCATAATAACACGAGAAAACCTAAATTTTACAAATGAAATGAAAAAATAACAGGCAGAACGTTTGTGAAAACCTAGGAAATATCGAAAACCAAACAAAATCCACAAAATATTTGATACTCTCGGAACAACTAAAAATAATTCATTTTTTTTTATCACAAATGAAAAAATCCATGTCATAAAATAATAAATCAAGAAAAAAAGAAAGAATTTATCCAAAAAAAGAACCACTTCCGATACAGTATTTGCGAACACCGGAAATCACCCCACCGACACCTTTTTAAACCAATTAAACAACACAACAACATATAATTGGCACCTATTTTTTCGGTCTTTTGTTTCTTTTTGAACTGTTTTTGGTACCAGTCTCGGAATGTATGCTCATCGATGTGTGACAAAAACAACATAATTATAATTATTAGAAAAAATAAAAGGGTACAGTTTGTTTTTCGGAACAGATGGGAAATATAAGCTTTCTTCAATTAGAAAAAAAAAACTAAAAGATTAATTACTTGACATATGGAAAAAAAGACACCGATCATTTTACACTAAACTGAGAACACGCCAGATATAATAGTATCGTAAAATCGTTGGAAAGCACCACTTGATGTTATAAGGCACCATAAAATATCTGCTTGGCGTATATCCTGCTGCCATATACTTATGAGTTGCGCAATTTATGGTACTTTATACGTATACGTTTTTATTATTACAGTAAACTAAACCAACACACACAGATATTGGGGTAGATGAAAAATATAGGAAATTACAATTTTTCTTGTTAATCAATCAACATTTGATATCATTTTTTTGTGGGGGAAAAGTAACTACTAAATCGAACAGTTAGTGATCATGGTTTTGTTTTACATTTTTTAATGAACTTTCGTACTTTTTTGTTTGAGCGAATATATTTTGTTTTTAACTGTTTAGTTCTTGCAAAGTTCAAAATTGGAAGATGATCGTATTTTTTGGTCTAATTAGTTGTACTTTCGAAATAATTGTCGTTTTAGTCATTGTTGGTCTATGATTTTTTTTTAAAATTTATATTACTAGTAATACATTTTAGAATTTAACATTCCCGCTCTGATTTTCTAGTTCAGATGTTTTTTTAAATTCAATTTGTCATGAAAAGAGTTTTATTTTCCTAAATCCCAGTAGACTAAACAGAGCCTTTTTTGAGAATGCCAATTTAAATTCACATTTTCAGAAATATTTTCCTATGTTCTTTTTTTGGTTTACCTCAAAATTCCAACATTCGAAGAATGAAACGTAAAAAAGGAAAAAACTAGAAAATTGAACAATTTAAGTTTAGTATTTTTCATTGTTACCTGAAACACGACGTTAAGTCTACCAAAACATTGTTTTTCTATATATGCGTAGTTTTTTTGGACTGGTATTTCAGTTAGTTTTTTGTCAACTGGCTGTAAATTATTATAGCGCTTAGAAAAAGTCCAAAGATCAAAAATCACAACTCACAGTAAGAAACATCATCAAAAGAAGCAGGCAAAGTAGAAAAAGACAATAATAAAAAGTATATAACAGACTCCCTACACTAACTCGAATATACAAAAGAGCAATGCCGATGAATATCATTTACACATCTGGCGATCTGGCGAGTCGGAAGCCTTTTTTTCACCATGACCTAGCTCGCTTGTTCGTTTTATTCTGTCCTTTATATTATATCGCATCATTCGTGTTTTGTTCTCACAAGTATTTTTCTTTTTCCAGATATGTACTTATTCTTGGTTTTCCTATTCATACCACTTATAAATGGACTTCATCAAGAATGTCCAGTTGGCTGTCATTGTTCGGGAATGGCAGTTAATTGTAGTGGGATGAATTTTATGAAAATGCCAACGAATATTCCATCAACAACAACTCATTTGACTTTTGCTAATAATTTGCTGGTGTCCATGAGGAAAGCCGATTTTGAAATGCTTCCGAATTTGCAACATTTGGATCTACAGAATAATACTATCAGATATGTAGAAGAGGTTAGTTGATTTGAAAAAAAGTTCATTCTCTAGAAAAAAAATTAGTTGGATGGCTGAAACCTAAAAAATCTTACTCGTGTATTTTTCAAATTTTTGCCTATTTTATTTTCTAAAAAACTATTCTCATAAATTTTACAGAATTCAGTAATTGAAAAACTTATGTATGCTGAGGGCAATGATTTATATATATGAAAAACTGAAAATTTTGAAAACCTTGCAAATTCGGTGATTCAATATAATCTGTGGTAGAGCAATTGCATGTGCATATATGTATGTCCGAGCCACTAAAAATCATTTCACCATTGTTTTTCAGAATATTCTCGATGCGATCTCTAGTTTGAAGTACTTCGACCTCTCCAAAAACAAAATCAAAACACTTCCTCAACTCACCTCATCACCAACTAAACTCTCAAACCTCAACCTTGGGTTCAATATGTTATCAAAGCTAGAACAAGATTTTTTGAACCCATTCCCTTATCTTCAACAACTCAACTTGGCAAAGAACCGTTTTCAATCTCTTCCCAACAATTTTTTCGCAAAATCAATGGCATCTGTGTTGAAAAATGTGAACATGGCTGGAAATCCTTGGAGTTGTGATTGTCGTATGGATCATTTGAAACGATTCGGTGATGCTACATCTGCAAACTTCTTAATTGCAAAGTGCTTCTTCCCAACAAGACTTCGCGGACAACTCATATCTGATGTAAGTTTCCTATATCCAAAATAAGACAAACATTTTACAAATATTTTTCCAGTTATCAAGTAACGAATTGAGATGTGAAGTTCCGAAAATCGAGAAAGATCTGAATTCCGAAATGAATGCTCGTATTCTGAAATGCCCAATAACATCAGATGAATCATTCCATTTGAACTATATTTGGATGGATAGGTATTTTCACAAAGTATTCCTCTTCAAAGTTGTTTTTTGATTCAGAAATGACGAAATAGTTCAATTCAACAACTCATATTGGACTACAGAAGATGGTGACCTGACGATTCCAGAAAAGGAGGGAGATCATATAACATGTACTGTTGATCGTGTTCGATTCACAAAAGCTAATCATGGGTACGGTTTTTTCTCAGAAGGAACATGACGAAAATTTAAATAACAACGAGGAGCGAGGAAACTTTATTAAAACACGACAAAATTGGTCGAAGCTGCACCATAACAAAATGATGGAGCTGCACCAAAAATAACTTCAAGGGGAGAGGTGCACCAAAAAATAAATTGTGCTCAAAAAAAAAGAGCACTATCGATATAGTAAAACCCCCTAGATAATTTTTACCGGAAAGCCTAGTATTCGAGAAATTCGCCATTCCGTATGTTTTTAATCCACGTATAGCTGTTTTTAATCCACGTATACGTTCAAAAATAGTTCTAAATCCAATTTTCTCGAATACTAGGCTTTTCGGTAAAAATTCCCTTGGTAGTTTTACTATGTCGGGGGTACTCTTTAATTTGAAAACAACTTTTTGTTTTGGTGTTACCCCCCCCCCTTTAAATAATCAAATTTTTCAGATTGAAAAAAACCGCATCAGTTTCCAATTACCCAGAATTTACATTCCGTCAGCAAGACACTTCATCAAGAGACGGAGAACCAGTTGAGTTGGTTTGTGAAGCAACTGGTAATCCATCACCAACTATTATGTGGACTTTTGGTAACAAGGTAAGGATTTTTGATAATGTTCTCTCATACTTACTTCAACTTCAGGAAATCGTGGAATCCCGAAAACATAAATTGATGAGAGCCGGCCGAACATTGAAAATCTATCCATTCCTAGAAGCCGATATTGGAAAATACACGTGTACAGCTGAAAATCTTCATGGATCAATTGCTCATACCATTGATGTTGCTTTGCTTGCAACTGAGCAACCAATGATTTTTGATCCACCAATGAATACAAAAGCTGACATTGGACAAATGGTGAGAAAGATAGATCCTTTAATGACGAAATTCATAACACATATTTTTCAGATAACTCTTCGTTGTAATGCTCGAGGAGTTCCCCATCCGGAAATTTATTGGCTCTTTGAAGGAACTCGTATTCCTAGAAGAAATACTAGATTCACAATCTCGGAGAATAACGTGGAATTAACGATTGAAAGAGTGACTAGACATGATTCTGGAGTTTTCACATGTCAAGCAGTAAATAGTGTTGGATCGGATGTTGCTCAAGCTCAATTGATGGTTGGAACTGACTTGACTATGAAAGTTGATGATCTTTTGGATCCTATGACTATCGATACCATCGCTCAACAAGCTCGGAGCAAAGTTGAA
Source organism: Caenorhabditis sp. 38 MB-2015 (assembly GCA_900536415.3). NCBI lineage: Eukaryota > Metazoa > Nematoda > Chromadorea > Rhabditida > Rhabditidae > Caenorhabditis > Caenorhabditis quiockensis. The sequence continues at coordinate 11,770 of LR551770.1, forward strand.
AGTGCTTTGTCATCAACAAAAGACAGTCGGAATATTGATAAGATTCAAAGCCCTCAAGATCTCAGAAAACTGTTCAAGTTTGCTATCCCACTCAAAAAAGTTGACCTTGGAAAAGCAAGAGAGATTTATGAAGAATCATTACGTCTGGTTCAAATGCATATTAACAATGGTCTCAAATTCACACCATCTATGATTGCACCAAATGTATCCTACGAAGCAGTCCTTCCCGCATCCTATGTACAAACCCTTATGGAAAAATCAGGATGTCAAACTGGCCAGTTTGTTGAAAGCTGTGATGATCATTGTTTCTTTTCGAAATATCGCTCATATGATGGTCAATGTAACAATTATGAACATCCGATGTGGGGAGTATCCGAAATGGCCTTTTTGCGACTTCTACCTCCAAGATACGAAAATGGTTTCAATACTCCAGTTGGATGGGAGAATGGAAAACTATACAACGGATATCCGGTGCCAAATGCCAGAAAAGTTTCAAGAGTATTAATCGGAAGTGACGAGATAACACCGCATAATCATTTATCAGCTATGACAATGCAATGGGGACAATTTATTGATCATGACTTGACATTGACAGCACCAGCATTGACAAGGCACAGTTATCGGGAAGGAGCATTCTGTAACAGAACTTGTGAGAATGCTGACCCTTGTTTCAATATTCAGTTAGAAGCTGATGATCCGAAACTTCATACTGGATTGTGAGTTTTTTTTTAACGTTGTTTTCTTATAAAACATCTAAAAAAAAATTCTGAAAACATAAAACATTTTTTCCAGAAATCAAAAATATCCATGCATGGAATTTGAAAGAAATGGAGCAGCATGTGGTAGTGGAGAGACTTCACCTATTTTCCAGAGAGTTACTTATCGTGATCAATTGAATGTGTTGACATCATTCTTAGATGCATCTGGAATTTATGGAAATTCCGAAGAACAAGCTTTAGAATTGCGCGACTTGTATAGTGATCATGGACTTCTTCGATTTGATATTGTTTCAGCGTATGTTTTTTTGATATAGCCTTCCACGAATTCCAATTTTCTTAATTTCAGAGCAAATAAGCCATACATGCCATTTGAAAAAGAATCTGACATGGATTGTCGTCGGAATTATTCTCGTGAAAATCCAATCAACTGTTTCTTGGCAGGAGATATTCGAGCTAATGAGCAACTCGGACTGATGAGCACTCACACCATTTTCCTACGCGAGCATAATCGTATCGCATCCCGTCTTCTGGAAGTAAATGAACATTGGGATGGTGAAACAATTTTCCAAGAAACCAGAAAAATCATTGGTGCTATTCTTCAACATATTACTTATGATCAGTGGCTTCCAAAAATCCTTGGAAGATCCACATTTAATGAGATAATTGGAGAGTATCGAGGATATAATCCAGATGTGAATCCGACAATTGCCAATGAGTTTGCTACTGCGGCTTTGCGATTTGCTCACACTTTGATCAACCCTCATTTGTATAGATTTGATAAAGATTTTAAAGAAATCAAACAAGGACATTTACCTCTCCATAATGTGAGTTTTAATATAGTTATAAAAGGGACATAAAAATTGGGTTTGATGAAAAAATATTTTTTTAACATTCATCAATTTTTTTCTATTTCAGGCGTTCTTCGCTCCAGAAAGATTAGTATCTGAAGGTGGAGTCGATCCATTGCTCCGTGGATTGTTTGCAGCCCCTATCAAAATGCCAAGACCTGATCAAATATTGAACAAAGAACTCACTGAAAAATTATTCAATCGTTATCAAGAAGTCGCTCTCGATCTAGCTGCTTTGAATATTCAACGTGGAAGAGATCATGGACTTCCAACATGGACAGAGTATCGAAGATTCTGCAACTTGTCAGTTCCTACAGAATGGGATGATTTGAAACAAATTGTTCATGATGATACAGTTATCAGCAAGTTGAAAGCCCTTTATGGTGTACCTCAAAATATTGATTTATGGGTTGGCGGAGTGACGGAACGTAAAACATCGGAAGCATTGATGGGTCCGACATTGGCATGTATCATTGCTGATCAATTCCGACGATTGAGAGATGGTGACAGATTCTGGTACGAAAATGAAGAGATGTTCTCAAAAACTCAGTTGAGACAAATCAAAAAAGTGACACTGTCGAAGATCATGTGTACCAATGGTGATGATATTGACCGAATTCAACGAGATATTTTCATCTATCACGGAAATTCTACCGAATTTTATGAAAAATGTGAAGATTTGCCAGAAATGAATTTGAATATGTGGACAGCGTGTTGCGATTCAACATGTTCTTCGGGATTATTGAGCAAATCTGCAGGAGCTGCTGAAGAACCAGTCGAAGAAGAGAAAAAACGAAAGCGCAAACGACGAAGTCACAAAAAATCGAAGAAGCATTGTAAGGATGAAGGTGTAAAGTATCGAAATGGTGATCGCTGGTCTCATAAAAATGACAAATGTGTCGAATGCATGTGCGAGGTAAAAATTCATGAAACCCCTTCTAAACCGAATTTTATCCTCATGTTATTTGAATTCAAAAATCAAACAGGTTTCTATCGAAAATTTTAAATAAACATAAGATGTCTTCAAAAAGTCATATGTTTTTCAGGATGGCGAAGTTTGGTGCAAATCAAATTGTAAGGGCAATTAGTCTTCAGGAATTTGTTCAAAACTTATCATATGTGTCAAATTTATCATTATTTGTTTTATTTTCACTTTAACAATTATTTTAATAAAACTGTTAAGCATTTCCTGCCAACTGTTTCTGAACTTCTAGTGATGAGTTCAGAAAAAAAGATAAGAGTGTTTGTTTTTTGTAATTTCGAAACTATGATTTTTATCTTTTTTTGTCATGTTTCGAAAAAAAGCGTAGTTTTTCTGGTTCTTTGTAGTCAATGATTTGCATGAATAGTATGGAAAGTTTTTTGATGACTAGAAACCATGAATTCAAAAAAAGCGAGAGTATTAAGTTCAGGATACAAACCACTTCAGATATGGTGCCACCGTGAATATTGGCGAGTGAACAAAATTCATGAAGAGACTATTTTTCTAAAATTTATAAAAAGAAGATAATATTTTACTTTCTCTTATTTTCAAAAGCCAGAAAAAATTTCTGAAATGAATATAATACTCATATTGAGAAAATAGAGTTAACTTTTGTTTTCTAAAACCGGATAAAAACTCATCTGTTGTAAGATGATGAAATCTCGGTTGCAAAATAAGTTTAAAGATTCATATCATTAAAAAAATTGGTGGCAGAACAAAAAACACTACATTTCTGAAACCACAATTTGAGTAGATTGAGAACAAAACATGCAGAAATCAATGTATTTGAGAATCAAAAGAACGATGACACATTCAGTATGTTACAATATGAACTGTATTTTTTTCAGAATGGGTTCTGATACTATTCAAAAATATTCTCAAACCTAAAACAGCTCTATCAAGAAATCGAAAAATAGAATGGAAAATACAAGAAAATTAGCCAAGCATGCACAAGTTCATGAATAGAAACTTCAACAGCCAATAACTCTGAATCCGGATATCTCACAAAAATGCTGATAATTTCAGGATTACAGAACAGACAAACTCAAACATTTTTATGATAATGCAAAACTGAATAAGATGAGAAGAAAAATGGATATTGTGATATCTATGATAAGGTTGTGTTGAGAGTTATTTGACTAAATTCCCAAATTTTTTGAATTATAATAGACACTCTCCGACATTGGTTACAATGAACTCTTTTGAAAAAAATAAAATTAATAAAAAATGACGTTTATTACTCTTATGTTTTAAATATGCGTGCCAATGACTCAAAGTTAATTAACTTTTTTGAAATGTTTTTTTCCAATTATGAAAACAGAAATTAAGTTCTCATTTTTTATTCGAGTATTTGTTTTTTTAAACCTCCTGTGATTTTTATGGTTTAGGGATGCCTGTTTTTTGACTTTTATTAAAGTCATAATTTTAGCTCTTATCATTTTTTGTATAAAATTATTTGATAATCCAGAAATTTCAATTTTTATGCCGTAGTTCGTGTTTGTTTCCCCCCTCTCTCTCTACCTAGTGTTTATTTGATCATTTTTCTCGTAAAAATTCAAATGAGGCATGTTGTTTCTCAAGTTTTTCATGGAAAACACCTGAAATCATTAATAATAAAAAAGAAGGAAAATATAACGCTAGCACAGTGTATGTTGTAGCTCTAGAAATAATCTAAATTTTGATAAAAAAAAACTTCTCGTCATTGAAAAAAAGTGGTTGCCTCTCCTCTTTTTGTCGAGAGGCAAAGCAAAAAACTCTCACAAAATACAAATATGTTAATTTTTGCCCTTATTTCACTACAAACACCATTTTCCGGTTTACTGTAGCCTACTGGTATTTATAATGCCGCGTTTTGATGAAAATAATCGTCAGATTGTTTTTTTACAAACTTTAACAGTGAGTGCTTTTTTTTACAGATCCATTCATCATGAAGGTGAACCCTGAGAACGATGTGACGCTTGGTAAATTCACGGCAAAAATCAAAGAGAAACCAGCAGGCTATTTTGATGTGGTGAGTCGAATTTTTCTTGGGACATTTTTTGAAATTTCGAAGTAAGTTTTTTCATTCAAAGGTGGGGTAAAGGGACTAGGCAAATTGCTCCTTAATAAAAGAGCACATTTTTTTTAGGTAAGACCGTCGAGGGATTTTTTATCAAAAAGTCTAGTTTTCGAGAAAATTTCATTTGAGAAAAGAAATTTGGAAACTTTCTGCTTATACGTTGAAAGTTTTCGGTGAAAAATCCCTCGAGCGTCTTACCTAAAAAAGTGCTTATTCATTCAAAAGAAACTTGCCGAGTCCCTTCACCCCCACTTTAATAAGAAAAATAATTGTAGGATCAAAAATTGAGTTCAGTTGAACATCAAAATAAAAAAAAATTCAGAGAATCTAAAATTTTTAAATGCTCAGATGCTCAAAATTAATTAGGGTATCCAATGAATCAGCATTCTTCTAATGAGAATGTTTTCCTTCAATTTTCTAAACTCGTTTTTCAGTTTCGTTATTCGGATTGGAAAGATTGGGCATTATTATTCGGCGGAATTGCATTCAGTATCCTCAATGGTGGGCTGATTCCATTCAACAGTCTTATTTTCGAAGGTATCACAAATGTTTTAATGGAAGGAGAAGCCGAATACACTAATGGGACCCTAAACATGTCATGGTTCAGCAGTGAAATCAAACATTATTGTCTCTACTACTTCTTACTTGGACTTCTTCTATTCATCGTGTCTTATCTCTCAAATGCTTGTCTATATACAATGTGCGAACGGCGAGTTCATTGTATCAGAAAACATTATTTGCAAGCTGTTCTTCGACAAGATGCTCGTTGGTTTGATGAGAACACTATTGGTGGATTGACACAAAAAATGAGCAGTGGTATTGAGAAAATTAAGGATGGTACTGGTGACAAAATTGGTGTGCTGATTTCGGGTGTGGCCACATTTATCAGTGGTGTTTCATTGGGTTTCTATATGTGTTGGCAATTAACATTGGTTATGCTTTGTACGGTTCCATTCCAACTTGGGTCTATGTATTTGTCAGCAAAGGTAAATGGTTTGAAAGGATATGAACACAATTTCATCCAAAATATTTAGCATCTTTCCCGAGCAACAAAAAATGAAATGTCGGCATACACTAATGCTGGTGGTATGGCAAACGAAGTAATTGCTGGTATTCGAACTGTCATGGCATTTAATGCACAACCATTTGAAATCAATCGATACTCGCAACAATTAGATGCTGCTAGAAAAATGGGTATTCGCAAAGCTGTCATTCTTGCTATTTGTACCGCTGTACCTCTGATTTTGATGTTTGCCGCAATGGCAATCGCATTTTGGTATGTTATGGAGAAAAATAACTGCGAATTATCATAATCGCGCCAATTTGCATATTCAACAAACAGAAAATGTTTTAGGTACGGTGCGACCTTGGTTGCCGCAGGGGCTGTTGCTCCTGGTGCAATTTTCGGTGTATTCTGGGCGGTATTGATTGGAACTAGAAGGTTGGGTGAAGCTGCACCACATCTTGGTGCGATAACTGGTGCAAGACTTGCAGTTCGAGACATTTTCAATGTTATTGATAACGTTAGTGATAACAATATTTACTTTTCTGCAACAATTTCAAATTTAAGCAACCACATATCAATTGCACAGCAAAAGAAGGACTGAAACCTGAAAAAATTCAAGGAAGACTGAAATTCGAAAATATCGAATTCACATATCCAACTAGACCAGAAGTCAAGATTTTGAAAGGCGTTACATTTGATGTGAATCCCGGTGAGACTGTTGCCCTTGTTGGTCATTCTGGATGTGGAAAATCAACAAGTATCGGACTTCTCATGAGATTCTATGATCAAGAAGCTGGAGTGGTAAAAGATTCTCAGAAAATAAATTTTGAGAGTGAAATATTTTAGATCAAACTTGATGGAATTCCAATTCGTGACTACAACATTCAATGGCTCAGAAGTACTATCGGAATTGTACAACAAGAACCTATCATTTTTGTGGCTACAGTTGCTGAGAATATTCGAATGGGAGATAGTGCGATTTCAGATCAAGATATTCATGAAGCATGTGTTCAAGCAAATGCACAAGAATTTATTGCTAAATTGAGTGATGTAAGTTAGCTAAGAACTGAATAGAACAATAATGAGAAAAATATTGAGAAAAGTCAAGTTTTGAAGTCACATTTCTGAATTTTATATTGAATAGATTCTTTATTCTCAAGAATACAACAGCACTCGAATTTTTCAGACTCCAATATATTTTTTATTCAGGGTTACAACACTGTTATTGGAGCTGGAGCTGTTCAACTTTCCGGTGGACAAAAACAACGTGTAGCAATTGCCCGTGCTCTTGTCAGAAAACCACAAATCCTTCTTCTCGATGAAGCGACTTCTGCCTTGGATACCGAAAGTGAACGTATGGTGCAAGCAGCATTGGATAAAGCCGCCAAAGGTAGAACCACCCTGTGCATTGCTCATCGGTTGAGCACAATTCGAAATGCTGACAAGATTTTGGTATTTGATCAAGGATTGATTGTTGAAACAGGTATTTTTTAAATCTGGATGAACATTTGTAAGTCATGATTTTCAGGAAGTCATGATGAGTTGATGGCATTGAAAGGAATTTACAGTAACATGGTGAAAGCACAAGAAATCGAACGAGCGAAAGAAGACACAACTCTAGATGGTGTGTGCTTCTGCAATATTGCAGCGAATCGACGCCCGTTAGGCTAGTCTTACAAAAACTTTTTTGTTCGACTAACCCTAATGCTTGGCGTTGAATATATATCTGACAAAAATTGAATAATGTTTTGCAGACAGCGAAGATGAAGAAATGCATAGATCCTTCCATCGTGATACAGTCACTTCGGATGAGGAGCGCGAGCAGCAGGAGAGTCTGGCACGGGACTCGACTCGTCTCCGACAAAGTATGATTAGTACAACGACACAAGTTCCCGATTGGGAAATTGAGAGGTAAAATGCCCTTCTGAAGATTTTGAATAATAATTTCCGATTTCAGTGCTCGCGAAGAAATGAAGGAAGAAGGTGGAATGGAAGCATCACTTCTTGATATTTTCCGTTATGCCAGTCCAGAAATGAGAAACGTTATCATTGCTCTATTCTTCACATGCATCCGAGGTCTTACCTGGCCAGTTTTTTCAATTGTATATGGACAACTTTTCAAAATTCTTTCCGCTGGTGGTGATGACATTTCCAGTCAAGCTTTACTCAACTCTCTATGGTTTATTCTCCTTGCCACAACATCTGGTATTAGCACCTTTATCTCGGGAAGTTTGTTAGGAAAGGCTGGTGAAACAATGAGCGGTCGATTGAGAATGGATGTGTTTAGAGTGAGTACCTTTTTCTGTATGTCTGAATAATTTGAAAAAATATATTTTTAGAATATCATGCAACAAGACGCCAGCTATTTCGACGATCCAAAACACAATGTTGGAAATTTGACATCCCGACTTGCTACTGATGCACCAAACGTTCAAGCTGCAGTTGATCAAAGATTAGCCGAAGTATTAACTGGAGTAGTTTCCCTATTCTGTGGTGTTGGTGTAGCATTCTATTTTGGATGGAATATGGCACCAATTGGTTTGGCAACAGCCGCACTTCTCGTTGTTATGCAAAGTGGTGTAGCACAATACTTGAAATTCAGAGGACAACGTGATATGGAATCAGCAATTGAAGCCAGTAGAGTGAGTAAACTCTCAAAGGAAAGTAAAACTATGAAACAATATTTTTGTAGATCGTCACTGAATCGATCTCGAATTGGCGTACCGTACAAGCACTCACTAAACAAGATTATATGTATGAAGCATATAAAGCAGCCTCAATTAACCCACATCGAAGAGCAATTACCAGAGGATTGTTAACATCATTGTCTTTTGCCTTATCCGGAAGTTTTGTTCTTTTCAATTTTGCCATTGCGTACATGTTTGGCCTTTGGTTGGTATCAAATAATTGGAGTACGCCATTCACCATTTTCCAGTGAGAATTTGAAACCCCTTCACTTAAAAAACCCCATCTTGTTTTCAGAGTTATTGAAGCGTTGAACATGGCATCGTTCAGTGTAATGATGGCAGCTTCTTACTTCCCAGAATACATCAGAGCTAGAATCTCGGCTGGTATCATGTTCACTATGATCAGACAAAAATCAGTTATTGATAATCGTGGAATTACTGGAGATACTCCAGAAATCAAAGGAAACATTCTTCTTCGTGGTGTTTATTTTGCATATCCAAACAGACGTCGTCAATTGGTTTTGGATGGTTTCAACATGTCTGCTAAATTCGGCCAAACTGTTGCGCTTGTCGGTCCATCAGGTTGTGGTAAAAGTACAACGATCCAGCTTATTGAACGATATTATGATGCCCTGTGCGGTATGGTGGTAGGTTTTTTTGTCATTCCAAATATATTTTTTTCTGTTCAACAGCCATGAAAAGAATTTATTAATTTTGACCCATCGAAGGCATTACACGAATTAATTTTATGTTGGAGTATAAGTTTTAAAATTCGCTGCACATTTTTATGTATTGGAAACAATGTTGAAACATTTTGATATATAATAACCTACTCAAAACGTTTGCTCAGAATGCAATATTCCAGAAAATCGATGATCATGATATCCGGGATATCTCTGTCAAACATCTTCGTGACAACATTGCTCTTGTCGGCCAGGAACCAACATTGTTCAACCTAACAATCCGTGAAAACATCACATATGGACTTGAAAACATTACCCAAGAAACTGTTGAAAAAGCCGCCACTCTTGCCAACATCCATACTTTTGTCATGGGTCTTCCAAGTGGATATGATACTCCTGTTGGTGCTGGAGGTGGTCGTCTCTCTGGAGGTCAGAAACAACGTGTTGCCATTGCTCGTGCTATTGTTCGAGACCCAAAGATTTTGTTGCTCGATGAAGCGACTTCTGCCTTGGACACTGAGAGTGAGAAGATTGTGCAAGAAGCATTAGATAAAGCGAGACTTGGAAGAACTTGTGTTGTTATTGCTCATAGATTGTCGACGATACAAAATGCTGACAAGATTATTGTTTGCCGTAGTGGAAAAGCGATCGAAGAAGGAACACATCAAACATTGTTGGCGAGACGAGGATTGTATTATCGTTTGGTTGAAAAACAATCTGGATAGATTAATTGTGTGTTTATTGGTTGTTAGCGTTTTATTCTGCAAGATGCATAATTTTGATACGATAATAAAATCTTTGAGTTAACTTGTTTCAAAGAAAAAAAGTCAACTGTTTAGATGTTAATATATTGAAAAACAACGTACAAAGAACAGAATTCGATGTTCCTCCAAAGTAAGAATGAGCGTACGTTCGAATGGAGATCTCACTCTTTTCATTAATTTTTAAATTTTCAACTCTTGAAATTTTTTTCATGATTTCTCCAAAATTTCTTAAAAAAGAGCAGTGTTTTTTTTGAAAAAGGTTTTTCAATGATGTTACTAGTTACTTTTTAACCGAGATATGAGTTTTTGAGATAACACATATTTTTTTTTTCTTAAAAAAAACTCCCCGATTTCTCGAAAACAATGCATCTTTTTTGAATTTTAAGAATTAGTATTTTTGTTGCCTTTTCGGACCTGGAAATGTGAATAAACTGCTTGTATCTGTGGAGGAAAATTAAAACGATTTTCTAGATATTAGTGTGTTTATTTTCAAGAAAATATCCGACAAAAATTTTTGGTGGCCAGTTGTAAGACTCAGGTTTATTGGAATATTAAAACAGCCTTTTTGTAAGAACGAAAAAGCTACCGGCTAAAAAAAAAGTCATAGTCTCCGATTGGGCTCAAATTTTTTTTTCTGAAAAGGACCATATAAATACACTATTGTAAACATGTTTTCCCGACACAAAATTATTTTGCCATTTTGGTGACAGCTAATGAGGAAAAAAATGACAAATTTTCAAATGATCATAACTTTGTTCTCCGTGAATATTTTTTTGTTAAAAAAAACGGTTTTGACGAGCGTGATAAGGAGTATGTTTTTTGTATTGAAACCAAAATTGGAGATTTATTCCTAAGAGTAGAACTCGACCCATCTGAAGAGAAAAATTACATTTTCAGCCCTTCAAAAACATTTTCCCGAGTTCTAACTAATTTTAAACGATTCCATGCACGATTTTACATAACATATATTTTTTTCAGCAAAATCGAGGTTGGCGTGTTTTTTGAAAAATGCACTTGAATACATTTCATTCATTTTGTGTATCCATCATTTTCTCTTTTTCTATCTCTATCTTTGGTTTTTCACTTTTTTTTATAATTTTTTCAATTCAAAAATCACCAAAAACTTCTTTTCTGTTCAAAATAAACGTAATTGTTCTATTTCTGGCAAAAACTAAAGTTTTACTTCTGGGGATAAAACTGTTCTCACACTACTAAAAAAACGCTGTTTTTAGTCACAATAAAAGCAAATACGCACTTTGTAACTAGTTTCAGAATATCATTTTTTTGTCTAACATGTTCAAAGTTCCAAGCTTCTCCAGCAAGAACTTTTTTTTCTTAATTGGAACCTCGAACAATTATCCCGTTCTTTTATTTTATTTTCTGATGGGATGTTTGGATCAGTTCTGCTTTTGAAAACAAACCTTCTCATGTATTCTATGATGTGTATTAAGTTGTTTCCAATAATGAACACTTTAATGTTCCGAAAACGTCTAAGCAACTCATCAACAAAGTAGAACTTGTTGTTCAACATTTGATAGATTTTTAAATTTGTTTCGTATCGTCTCAAACTCAAACGCATTCATAATACATCATAAAAAACAAGAGAAGTTTTGTTTTCATTAGTAGAGGTGAAAACTCCACTATATAGTAAGTTTAATGACAATCCAAACATCCCATCAGAAAATAAAATAGAAAAAGAGAAGGTGATGGATACACAAAATGAATGAAATGTATTCAAGTGCATTTTTCAAAAAATACGCTAACCTCGATTTTGCTGAAAAAAAATGTGATAGTTAAATAGTTCGAGGAATCGTTTAAAACTGGTTAGAAATCGAGAAAATGCATTCTAAGTGCTGAAAATCGTGTTTTTCTCATGTTACGAACTTAGTTCAAAGTTAAGTGAAAAACCGACAAATTAAAATATAATTTGAAATCAAAAAACCACTTTTCCTAGTAGAAATATAGTTAACTGTGATAATCGAACATAAAAATACAAAAATATTTTGAAAAAGCGAGAGATAGAGATAAAGAGAGACAGGGCATTGGATTCGCGACACGAATGAAATGTATTCAAATGTGTTTATCAAAAAACACGCCAACCTCGATTTTGCTGAAAAAAAGATATGTTATGTAAAATCGTGTATGGAATCGTTTAAAATTAGTTAGAACTCGGGAAAATGTTTTTGAAGGGCTGAAAATGTAAGTTTTCTCTTCAGATGGGTCGAGTTCTACTCTTAGGAATAAATCTCCAATTTTGGTTTCAATACAAAAAACATACTCCTTATCACGCTCGTCAAAACCGTTTTTTTTTAAACAAAAAAATATTCACGGAGAACAAAGTTATGATCATTTGAAAATTTGTCATTTTTTTTCCTCATTAGCTGTCACCAAAATGGCGAAATAATTTTGTGTCGGGAAAACATGTTTACAATATTGTATGGTCCTTTTCAGAAAAAAAATTTGAGCCCAATCGGAGACTATGACTTTTTTTTGGATATGCTCTTTATCGGTATTGCGTTCTTACAAAAAGTCTGTTTTAATCTCTTGTCCATCTATCAAATTATGAGAAAAAAATCATCCCGAGGAAACATTCAATTGTAAACCCCTCACATTTATGATGTACTATAAACTGCTTAACAAAACTTTTTCGCTATATTCGACCCGTTCGGGAACTAGTTGAGACCCGTTCGGGATTTCGTTGAGACCCGTTCGGGATTTCGTTGAGACCCGTTCGAGATCTCGTTGAGACCCGTTTGGGAACTCGTTGAGACCCGTTTGGGAACTCGTTGAGTTTGGATGTGATTGAGTCGGTATGTGTTTGTGGGTTACCCTATAAAAGGAGATTATTTACTCATTACATTCATTTTTTGTTTCTTCTCTTCTCTTTTTTTCCATTTTTCAACAAATTTTTCGAATATATATTCAAATTTAATAAAGGTGTGAAATTTTACACTTTTTCTCTTGTCCCCATCACATATCAGCCGCTTATGTAAGGAAGCTGCATCATTTCAGTGACGTGTTTCATCTAAAAAGTGACCTTTTCTATATCTTGTTGAGACCCATTTGTTAAAAAAAAACTTTCTCGCTATATTCCTTTCTTCACAAGCAAAAAATGAAATTGTTGCGATTAAAAACTTCAATTTTTGCATATTTTTGAATTTCGTAAAATTCTGTCGAACGAGGCTCATTCGAGATCTCATTAAAATCCGTTTGGGATCTCGTTGAGACCCGTTCGCAGACTCGTTGAGACCCGTTCGGGGTTGAGTCGGTATGTGTTTTTCCCTATAAAAGGAGGTCATTTGCTCATTACATTCATTTTTTGTTTCTTCTCTCTTCTTTTCTAATTTTTCAACAACTTTTTCGAGTATTTATATCTTTATATATAGATATTCAATGTTATTGAAGGTTTGAAATTTTACACTTTTCTCTCGTCCCCATCATATAGTCGTTTTTTTTGGGCGGGAAAATTTTCATAAAATTTCACTGTTCCTAAGTTTAAGCTTTTTTGTTTCTGTTCTTTCTCTTACTTTTTCACGTGTTTCACGTGAAAAGCGATATTTCGAATACTTCCTTGAGACCCTTCCGAAATCTTGTTGGGACCTGTTTGGGATCTCGTTGAGACCCGTTCGCAGACTCGTTGAGACCCGTTCGCAAACTCGTTGAGACCCGTTCGCAGACTCGTTGAGACCCGTTCGGGGTTGAGTCGGTATGTGTTTTTCCCTATAAAAGGAGGTCATTTGCTCATTACATTCATTTTTTGTTTCTTCTCTCTT
>LR551771.1:0-15464 GCA_900536415.3 Caenorhabditis sp. 38 MB-2015
CTGATCTCGATTTTAACAATTAGCGAGTTTTCTAGATAAATTCGATATTCATCATAGACTTCGATTATTGAGGAACTTTTTGAATACACTGACACATCAATCCATGACTCGCCGTTAATTGACTGCGTTGGCAAATAACTTATCGTTTCGAATTCCAGTTTCCGAAGTTTTAAATAGTTTTTAAAGTGAGCTGCAAGTTTCAAAAATATTGCACAACGTTTTAGAACATTCAAAAACTGACCATAATTCAGAGTTTCTTGAGAACAAAACTCTGCCTTAAAAACACTATGATTTACTAGATTTTCAAGTTTTTGTTGTGAATCTTTGAAACTATAAATAAGTTGACGTATCAGTCATAACTTTGAGGCGAAACCTACACAGATCCTATATCATAATTTAGTGTATCATCAAAATAAATTGGAGTAACCTTAGAATTGATACATACAAAAAATGAACACAGGGGAATAAGTTTTTTGAACAACATTTTCCAATAAATAAGACTGTGCTGACATTTTCAATGTTTTCAATTCCCAGACATATTAAACTTTTGAAATTAATACTTTGCAGATGAAAATTTGTTTTTTAATAATTGTACATTTTTTGTTAGGAATTCAATAGACAAGACAAGTTAAATTAGAAATAGTGTTCACAAAATCTTCTGCTTTGTGTTCATTTTTGCATGTATAAATTCTAAAAAGGAATCATCCCCTAAGTGAAAATAGTTCTCACTATGTGAATATTGTAGTACCTCTCGAGGTATGAAAAATCCAGAGAGGGAATTCGAAGCAAACTTTTCATTTCTTAGAAAACCGAGGAGTAAGAATTTTCTAACAAAAAAGTTTCTGTCAACTTCAAAAAATCATATCTCTTCCAATTTTTGAGTTAAAAAGTTGGATAATGATGTATTTTGAAGCTGAAATATAAATTCGATATTCATCATAGACTTCGATTATTGAGGAACTTTTTGAATACACGGACACATCAATCCATGACTCGCCGTTAATTGACTGTGTTGGCAAATAACTTATTGTTTCAAATTCCAGTTTTCGAACTTTCAGATAATTTTTAAATTGAGCTGGGAATCTCAAAAATGTTTTGCAAAAAAAAAACTAACCAAAATTCAGGGTTTCTTGAAAACCAAACTCTGCCTTAAAAACATTGTGATTCATTATATTTTTAAGTTTTTGCGATCACTCTTTAAAACTATACGTAAGTTGATATATCCGCGATATCTTGCAGATGAAATTTCATTTTTTGCATTATTTGGTATATTTCCGGAATTCAATTAACTTGTTTTGTTCAGCATTTTAATTTTTTTAGTTCCACAAAAGTACAGGTTTATTTTATGTTTGTACCTTTCAGTCAGAAAATTGCTAATCGCCTTAATCTTCCAACCTATTTAGTAGGGGAAACTCTTGCGAAAAACGAAATCAAACAATACAGTCACTCCAGATAAGATACCCTTCACGTTCAAGAAAATAAACATATATCAAACTTAACTGATCCAACAACTGGCAAAAACACTTTCTGTAGTAGTAGAATTTCTAATATACAGGCAGAATCTTTCAAAGCCGCCTACGCAATCTGCGAGGAGGGTGAGATGGATCCTGACTCTTTTTCTCATTGTCTTCCTAATAACTCTATTTCAGAAATGCCTTGGATTACAGTTGAGGAAGTATGGAAACTCTTGCGAAAAACGAAATCAAACAATACAGTCACTCCAGATAAGATACCCTTCACGTTTCTGAAACTAATATCTGACTGGATTGTGGCACCTCTATGTCACATTTACAACATTTCCATGATGCATGGATACATTCCAAAACAATGGAAACATGCCTATGTAACACCTATTCCAAAAGTAAAAGAAGCAAATAGTGCTGAACAATTTCGTCCAATAAGTATCACTAGTCAGATTTGTAGAATTTACGAAAAGTTTCTCAAGAAAAAACTTCTGGAAATCCTTGATAAAGAAAAATTTCTCTCACCTTCTCAACATGGATTCACCCCAGGCAGATCCACCACAACTCAAATGATAGAATGTATGAATGATTGGACCTTATCTTTTGAAAAAGCAGAGCAAGTGGATGTAGTTTATTTTGATTTTTCCAAAGCTTTTGACCGTGTCAACCACACTATATTGCTCGAAAAACTCGCCGCCCTCCATATTCACAAAAATTTCTACTCGTGGATTAGGAACTTTCTTATGAGCAGATCTTTTTCGGTCAAAATTAATAACACCTTTTCTGAAACCCACAGTATCCCTTCTGGTGTTCCTCAGGGTGGAGTACTATCTCCATTACTTTTTGCCATTTATGTGATTGATCTGAGTACTTTTTGTGACAATCCAGGTGTATCCATCTCACAATACGCGGATGACGTCAAATTATATGCCACGAGTAAAAACAGAGATTCTCTTCAAAAATCAATCAATTTAGTAATCGAGTGGTCCAGTCTGAACAAGTTACCTTTGAATGCAGGAAAAACCAGAATATTATCTCTCGGAAAAAAAACCCAGTTGTTCATTCATATTTTGTAGAAAATTTACCAATTGAGAGAGCTGAAATCGTCAGAGACCTAGGCTTTTATGTGTCATCCAAACTTAATTTTGTTGAACATTGGAGAAAAATTATTTGTAAGGCCAATTCGGTTATTTTTGTATTATTTAAATGCTTTTCAACCAGAAAACCCAGTTTTTACATTTCTCTCTATAAAAGTCATGTTCGCTCATTATTGGAATACGGTACTCCTGTCACCTCACCACAAACTCAAATACTTCTGAAAGAGATAGAAAAAGTACAGAAATCTTTTACTAGGAAACTTTTGAGCAGAATAATGGCAACCATTGTTCACAGAGACCATCCAAATTACTTAGACTACTCTCAGCGTCTCGAACTGTTTAACTTGAAACGATTATCGGAAAGACGAAATGATCTGGATCTTAAACTCTTCCGCAAAATCTTACTGAATAAAGCGAAACTTGCGTGGAGAAAAATGTTCTCCATTTCAAAAACAAGAAGCAGATCAGTTTTCAACATAAATTTCAAGATACCAAAAAAATCGATCAGAAAAAACTTTTTCATCTCACGTACGGTACCAATGTTTCACAGTCAATTGAAGAAGTTGAGTCCAAAAACTCTAGAAAAAATACACAGCACCATATGCAGCAGTCTCGAAATATTCTGATTGAATCCTTCAACCAATCCAAATCATCACTTTCTTTTCAATTCATCCAAAATATCTCAAATAAAAACACAAACGAGTATATATTTTCCGCTCATCTTTCTTATTACCCCACGGGCTCCCCAACATTCCCGGTATACATATTTATTGCTCAGTCGTGTGAAATACACAACCCGTTAGTTTTTGATCTCTTTCTTTTTTTGTACTATATTTCGTACCCTTTTTATCATATATTCTCCCTTATTACTTTCATTTTCGTTCCACTTCTTCATGTGAATTAAAGGTATCCCCACTTTATTTTATTTATTTATTTTCTTTCTTTTTTTTTTCTTCTTTTCTTTTCTCACTTTGCCTTTCCGGTGACGTAAATAAATTATTATAATTATATTATAATTATAAAAGTAGCTAAAAAATTTAAAAATGAAAAAGACATTTGATATTCAAATCACAATTTTGTCGTCGTGATATCATCCACTATACTGCTCGGGATTTTCTCTGGTGTTTTGCGTCTCGGTGTTTGTAGCACTATTTCCGTTGTTGAAGTCACTGATGTCGGACATAGATATTGGGTTGTGGCGACCGGCTTGCGCTTTGCTCAATCACCACGGCCGTCAGTGTCTCCAACGCTTTTTGAATTTCGGTCATTTGGCCTTTCATCTCTTCCGACGTGTCCTTGGGTTTCGCTATTTCTGCGAGCCTTCTCCGCATGTTGTCCACCGACCGCGAACGCTAGACGATATATGTAGCCCTGGACATTGACTATGAGATCGCTGAGCTGTTTGAGGGCCTCCGTTCTATTCTCATTTGTCCTTTGTTCAGCAAATTCGTTGCGCTCTCCGAGTGTGTGCGCAAGGAAGTTGATATTGGTTTGGATGTAGTTCTTCGTTCCTTGGTTGAACCTTGCCTGCCAGCGGAGGCGTACCCATATTCTATCTTCTCTCTATATGAATAAATCTATATGTACCGTTTTAGTAACTCATAAAAATACTATCTATCGTTTTTTTATACTCACCGATTGATATCTCAAAGGATTCCCAGATTACAAAAAAAAACTTAGACATTATAATAATTTCAATAAAAAAGTAGTACTGTAGTATAGATACAGTTATATTTTTTTGAAGAATGAAATATTGAAAGACCCAAAAGAGGAGGGGCAAAAAAACAAGTATTTTATCTTGATAGTCAATCAAGGTCACATATTTTTTCGGTGATTAGAAAAAAAATTTGGACAAGGAGGATCGATTTTTGACAAAGAATATTGTTTATATTTATTCAGAAATAAATTTTATGAATTTCTGGTAACAGAAAAGGATAATTTATATATTACAATTTTCTATAATACAATTCAAAAATTCCTTTAAAAGTATCAATAAAAAATGAAAATTCAACTCAAGGTTTCCGGATCATCGAGCACAAATTTAATTGGTAATCGAAGATTGTGTTTGTTGATGTTGTATTATAAAAATATATAGGTTGTAAGTAGAAAAGTAAGGGGTTTCAATCATGAAATTCTTTTTGAGATAAAACAATCCAGTAGAATTCATTGTTCCGATTTTGATTCAATGCGATTTTGAAGTGTGCATGTTCAATTCAGGATCTTTTGCTCCAGACCAGATCATTTTCCCAAAGTCAAAAATAACGCAGTTGTATTAATCTTGTGTTTCTATATTAACATAAAAAGGGAGAAATCCGGTTCTTATGGAGGTGAATAGATAATTCTGATTAAATATAGTGGGTTAGAATAAAAAATACAATAATCTTCTTGACTTTGTACACGTAGGCTCAAAAAAAAACAAACGCTGCAGAATTGTAATTTTCGAATTTCAAACCCACACAACGTCCAACTTTTAATAATTTCCTGAAACTTTGCAGATAAGCACAAAAAACATAATTGGTAGGCATTTTCATTAAATGGAAAACCGATACAGTTTTAAAATCTTTTTTCATTGAAAAAAAAATTTGGTCAAATTCTCTTCGATTGGTTCATGAGTTCTCAATTTCCTATTCAAAATCGTCCTGTAGCCCTATCGGTTTATTTGCAAGCTTTACTTCTTGTTCATCTGGAAATATATATGTATATATATAGTTGAGGCGTGATCTGATTCGAATTTCAAAATGAATACCTGAAACGGACTAGGGGCCTTTTTCTCGGATCAATTCTACGATTCTCAGAAATTCAATCACCTCTTGAAGTTATCAATCTTCATAATCGGAAATTGTTATCTGAGAAAAAATGTCTGATGCGTTAAGAAAAGTGGAGAGGTAGGCGGATTTGTTTTTAAAAAATTGTGCAAAATTTTTTTGTAAAACAGTCAAGTTTAGAAACAAAAAAATAAAGTTATAGTGAAAATGAAAATAAAATAAATAATTTATTGACCAGTATGATATGACTTTTCTTGAAAGAAAATAGAATTAGATCAATGCATAGAGAGCGATGATTGTGGTCAGAAAAACTGAAATTGATGTGCCAGAGTTGGATGTTGTTGTTATCGGCTTCGAAGTTGTTGATTGTTTCATTGTGGTAGCCTGAGTTGGAGCAGAAGTGGGTGTTTCAGAAGATGGCTGAGTTGTAGCATCAGTTGATGCTTCAGAAGATGGATCATTTGGAGCATCAGTAGCCTGAGTTGGAGCATCAGTTGGTGCTTCAGAAGATGGCTTAGTTGGAACATCAGTTGGTGCTTCAGAAGATGGATCATTGGGAGCATCAGTAGCCTGAGTTAGAGCATCAGTTGGTGCTTCAGAAGATGGCTGAGTTGGAGCATCAGTTGGTGCTTCAGAAGATGGCTGAGTTGGAGCATCAGTTGGTGCTACAGAAGATGGCTGAGTTGGAGTATCAGTTGGTGCTTCAGAAGATGGATCATTTGGAGCATCAGTAGCCTGAGTTGGAGCATCAGTTGGTGCTTCAGAAGATGGCTTAGTTGGAACATCAGTTGGTGCTTCAGAAGATGGATCATTGGGAGCATCAGTAGCCTGAGTTGGAGCATCAGTTGGTGCTTCAGAAGATGGCTGAGTTGGAGCATCAGTTGGTGCTTCAGAAGATGAATCATTTGGAGCATCAGTTGGTGCTTCAGAAGATGGATCATTTGGAGCATCAGTTGGTGCTTCAGAAGATGGATCATTGGGAGCATCAGTAGCCTGAGTTGGAGCATCAGTTGGTGCTTCAGAAGATGGCTGAGTTGGAGCATCAGTAGCCTGAGTTGGAGCATCAGTTGATGGTTCAGTCGGAGCTGACGTTGGTGCATCAGAAGATGGTTGAGTCTGAGTTGAAGTTGGTGCTTCAGATGATGTTTCAGTTGGTGTTCCAGAAGATGACTGAGTTGGAGCATCAGACGGAGCATGAGTAGTTGCTTCATTCGATGTTTCGGTCGGAGCATGAATAGGTGCTTCAAAAGATATTTGAGTTGGAGCTGAAGGAGGTGCATCAGAAGATGGTTCAGTTGGTGCTTCATAAAATGACTGAGTCGGAGCATGAGTAGTTGCTTCAGTCGGTGGTTCAATCGGAGCATTAGTCAATGGTTCAGTCGTAGCTGACGTTGGTGTTTCAGAAGATGGCTGAGTCGGAGCATCAGACGGAGCATGAGTAGTTGCTTCAGTCATAGCTGACGTTGGTGCTTCAGAAAATGGCTCAATTGGAGCATCAGTAGTTGCTTCAGTAAATGATTTAGAAGATGTTCGCGTTGAAGCATCAGTAGGTAACATGATTGTAATTGATTGAACAGGAGAATCGGACGGTGAACCAAACGTTGAATGAACGGAAGAATCAGATGTTACTTCTTCTGTTGACACATCAAAATTGTTGATTTTGAATGATTGAAAACCATTTTCACGAATTGGCAAATTCAAAACAACAGAAAATGAGGCGACCAAAATAAAAAGAGTCAAGAATTTCATAGTGTTTGTTTTTGAATGAAAACTGAACATCTTTGTTTTTTATTTATAGTAAATTGTTATCAGTATTCAAAGGATGGGCGTTCAAAATAACAATTGAAGCATTGAATATGTGACGTGGACTTATGCCATAGTTATGGTTATCATTTTAAATTCTTTATTTTGCAGATTTTTTGATACTGGGATTAAAAATTAGTTCGTGATCCGAGAAATACCAGGAAAACCACAATGAAGCTGAATTTTCAACAATTAATTTTTAGTGTCCTGTAGTCACAAGGGAAAGTTGTCAAAAAACCTGGATATTTTGACGAGATCTATTTTTCAAACGCCGATCAATTTCTCCTTCTTCATTTATGCCAAACTGGATCCCTGATGCTGAAATTTCATTTCCAAAATTAGTAGTGGAAACAAAACCCTGTGAAAAACTATTATGTGTGATAGGGCCTAACTATTGTTTAAATTGTGAAAAAACACCTCACTAACTTCAAAATTTGGAATGACTTTGGAAAAAAGGGAACAGAAAACTAAAAAAAAGTTCCACGTTCCATTTTCATATATTTTATTATTATTTTTCGCTATCTTTTAGTTGTTAATTTTTTTTGAAATAAATAATACTTTTTCCAAGTATTTTGAGTTTTAATTTAAGATTTGACATCATCGATTTTGAAACTATCAAAAAGAGAAGTGAGCCCAGCTTCTCCGGCTTCAAATGAAACAACCACACCTACACCAACAAGTAACACTAATATTCTATTTTTCTTTCGAACCAATAATTTCAGATCTCACATCATCAACTTCCGTTCCAGTTTCATCAACAACTAACTCTGCTTCTTCGGTTTCAATGTTCTTCACTTCGGTCGTCATGTGTTATGCTATGGCTTAAATTATGTAAAGTGTTAACTCAATCTGTGAATGAATTAGTTTTTCTATTTTGTGAGGAGCTGATTTTGATGAGTTCTCAAATTTCGTTGTTCTAATTTTCTTTTTGAAAATGACTCGAGAATAAATTTATAATTAACCTTCTGCTTATTTTCTTGTCATATTATTGCATCTGTATTTCCCAAAAGATAAAAAGTAGCATACTTTACACACAATATCTGCTCATAAATGCAAGTAGTATGTATTTTTATAAACTATGATTGTTCTATACTCGAACGCCAAGCTGAGAGCCGAATGACACAGAAAAAATTCACAAATTTCACAGATAACCTAAAAAAAAAGTCAGCATGTTAACAAGCCGATTCAGCCGATGACTAACTATATTACAGGCTGTATAACAGGCTGTATATATTTTTTTCTGGTTTAAACGCTTCCGCTCAAAGTAAATACACATCATATCATCCTGGTTAGTGATTGTAATGACAGAACAACACTCATAAAAATAGAGAGAATATTTTTTTGTTAGCACTTATTTTGTTCAGTAAGCTTGGATTTTTTTGCTCAAAAACAAAGTATCAATAAATGACAACTTTCTGGAAATAAATGTGGGACAGTGGACTTGGTGGAATATTTAAAAAATTATTTTTTTAGAGCTGGTAGAGACTCTGAAAATAATTTATGAAACAACAAAAAGAACTTTCTATTCTACCCTTTGGGACCGTTTTTTAAGACAAAAGTGAATTCAAATTTCGTACTCCTTTTATATATTTAGATGAAGACTGAATTTGAATCAAAAATATGCGCTCCAGTGAGAATTCAGAGTAAACTTTTGCAATTTTGGTTATAAAAATATAGCTTTTTTTAATGAACATCTGAAAAGTTATTTAGTAAAGCTCACAAAAACGCACGACGTTACCAGGATTTTCTGTATTTATGCCCGAGAACCGTTGTATTGCATAAATGTAATCTAGAACCCCCAATATCCGTATTTCTAAGTGTAAGTTGTTTTCATTGAACAACTCGTACATTTGGCTCTGTACTAGTATAGCGGTCCCTGAGGAATACAGCGGTCCCTGAGGAATATAGCGGTCCCTGAGGAATATAGCGGTCCCTGTGGAATATAGCGGTCCCTGAGGAATATAACGGTCCCTGAGGAATATAGCGGTCCGTCAAGACTATAGCGGTCCGTCAAGAATATAGCGGTCCGGCGAAAGCGATAGCGATAGCGGCGAAAGAAAAAATTTAAATTCAATTTGAGAGACGCAGACAAAACCGCGGGCGAGCCGCGACTTGGCAAACAGCCAATCAACGATTTCATAAGGGAACCGCGACGCAAGCGCGAGCGAGCCGCGCTCGCATACCCCAACGAGAGATTTTCAAATTTTTTTCGCGGGGTGAAAAGTTTTTTTTACAGCAACAATATAACATGAGTTATTTTTCGACAAATGTGAGAATGTATTCACCTCACAAACTGTAGGCCCTCCAAGCTTAGTTTGAGAAACTGTTCTCGTAAACCAGATTTCACAAATATCACGGAAAATATGGCTATAAACGACAACAATGTTTCTGTCAATTTTCATTTGTTGAGACATTTGATCAATGGAACTGAGTGAATTCATTGCCCAATATAAGTCATATATTTTTTCACACGGAACGCTTTATTCTTCACGGACCGCTATGTTCTCACCGGACCGCTGTATTCCTGACGGACCGCTATTATCCTTGGGGACCGCTATATTCTTGACGGACCGCTATAGTCTTGACGGACCGCTATACTCCTCAGGGACCGCTATATTCCTCAGGGACCGCTATACTAGTATAGAGCCGTACATTTCTCATAAAAATAACTACACGTTATATCATCCCTTTCGATAATGACTATTTTGACCAAAAAACACTGATAAAAGTTGAGCAAATAAATTTGTTGAACTGAGTGGAGGAGCTGTAAATTTGGAATAGTGGAAAATTCGTAAAGACTTGAATGAGAACAGGTTCGATGATTGGGACTCATCATTATTATCACTGAAAGGAATCCGAACAACGGAAAAGTTCTCTGAATTGGACCCAGTTTTGAAAAAATGTATATCTTCAGTTGTAAGCTCAATCTAATTGACAATAGTCAGATTAAAGTACACATATGAAGACAAATCATCTTTATTTTCATCAATTACGCATTTTTGATGTTGAGATTATCAATTAAAATTTCTTGAAATCTCCTTACAAAACTTTGTCTCAAAATTTGTTTGAAAATTTTTTCCGAAAAAAGGAAGAATTCTAAAATTTTCCGGTTCCGCCTATACATAATTTATGTTACTAAACAAAAATGTGATATCAAAACTATTTTTGATTCTTATCAGTGTTTGTTTTTTAGTATGATCATTACTAAAAAGGATGCTATGAGGTGTGTTTGTTTTTTATGAGAACTGTTCAAGTTATTAGTGGACGAAGAACAAAAAACCTTCGAGTTTTACAACTTTGATAGTTTTCACAACAACAAAAAAAAAACAAATAAATCGGGATCGAATCTATTTTTTTATTTGAAAAAGTCAAAAAACATGATCTGAAACATTGGAAAGAAATAAAAATATGTAAAACAGTTCACATGTCCTTTCTGCCACATGAATATTCTCATTTTTTATTGTCTCGAACCCAAGAAATGGTTCAAATAATCATCTTTCTCTTTTTACTGAACAACATTATATGCAAGAATACTTTTGAGTTTCACATTAAAAAACAATATTGGATTATTTTGTTCAGTACGGCCAAGAAAAACTCAGAACTTGGACAGTTTTTGACTCATCAAATGTCGTTGACCTGCAGTCACTCTTATCAGCATTATTCAAGGTATTTTTTGTATGCGGACCTTGTTTTTTCCCCGCCCATTTTTTTTGAAAACTGATAACAGCTTACTATATAATACCAGGTAAGTAATTCAATTTTCATTCAACAACCAACACAATGAACTTCTCCGCCGTTTTCATTCTCTTCGCCTCAGTTCTTATTGTTTCGAGTCTGCCAGTTCTTGAAGATGGTTAGTTCAAAAAAAAAATTTCAAGTATTCTAAATTCTAATTTAAGATTTGCCATCATCGATTTTGAAACTATCAAAAAGAGAAGTGAGCCCAGTTTCTCCGGCTTCAAATGAAACAACCACACCTACACCAACAAGTAACACGAATATTCTATTTTTCCTTTCAAGCCAATAATTTCAGATCTGACATCATCAACTTCAGTTCCAGTTTCATCAACAACTAACTCTGCTTCTTCGGTTTCAATGTTCTTCACTTCGGTCGTCATGTGTTACGCCATGATTTAAATTATGTGAAGTGTTAATCATACCTGTGAATGAACTATTTTCTCGACAAAAAAATCATAGATAACTTTCTGTTTATTTTCTTGTAATATTATTGCATCGGTATCTCCCACAAGATCAAAATCAGCATATTCTGTCTACACAAAATGTCTGCGCAATAGCCATAAAACAGCAGTTGGGTAAACGTTGAAAAATGGACGCTCCTTTATTGGACCTTTGAAACAGTGTAAATTGTTAAACTATATTGTCTCGACTCTTTTGGGGAAAAAAGAGATTTTATTGAAAACAATTTAAAAATGAAAGAGGGATATAAGTGCAAAAGGGAGAATTTGACGGAAAAGATGCATTTTCACAATTACATGAAGAGAAATTGAATCGTTTCAATTTTGAAATATTTTTGAGACTTTCAAAAATTCTCAAACAGATTCAGACTCAGAAGCTGAGGCTTAGAAAAGCCTTGAAAGAAAATTTGCATGTATGTTGAACATGATTTTTGTAGTGTGTAGGGATGTAGTAACATTGTAAACTTTCTTAGTCTGGTCTTCAGAATAAGACGATCGGTAAGACGAGAGTATCGATATTTACGATCAGAGAACTTCAGTTGAATTTCTCGTTGCACAATGAAAATATTGTGCAGCAGACTGGACAATTTACACCACCGTGTACTAGGTGAGAGTATCGATGCATGAGTCGGAGGAATATCTACAACAACCACTAGTACAGACATGAGAGACTCCAGTCATTAATTCAGTCTGAATAGAGTGGGGCTAACGTCTTGCCGGGCATGACAAGAAAACGAGAAAATTTCGTTTTTGAAAAGTCAGACTGGTTTTTATAACTGTTTGATAAAGTATTTGAGCTGTTCCGGGTTCACCGATAACTTGATAACATGAGACAGAGCCATTTTCAAAGAAACCAGAAGGTTCCGGTTGTTGAACTGTTGTGCATCAGATACATCAGATACCTGTGATAAAAAAAAACTGGCTATCATAATTGAAGCCTCTGAAATTGATCTAGTTTGGTATATTTTATTTCCTCTCACTGTTTCGGCTCGAACATATTTCAGATAATCGTTCTTTGATAATGTGCTACATTATCAAAGAGGATGCAATGATTCTTATCAGCATTATTCAAGGTATTTTTTGTATGCGGACCTTGTTTTTGCACCGCCTTTTTTGAAAACTGATAACAGCTCACTATATAATACGAGGTAGGTACTTCAATTTTCATTCAACAACCAACACAATGAACTTCTCCGCCGTTTTCATTCTCTTCGCCTCAGTTCTTATTGTTTCGAGTCTGCCAGTTCTTGAAGATGGTTAGTTAAAAAAAAAACAATTTCAAGTATTCTAAATTCTAATTTAAGATTTGCCATCATCGATTTTGAAACTATCAAAAAGAGAAGTGAGCCCAGCTTCTCCGGCTTCAAATGAAACAACCACACCCACACCAACAAGTAACACTAATATTCTATTTTTCCTTTCAAGCCAATAATTTCAGATCTCACATCATCAACTTCCGTTCCAGTTTCATCAACAACTAACTCTGCTTCTTCGGTTTCAATGTTCTTCACTTCGGTCGTCATGTGTTATGCTATGGCTTAAATTATGTAAAGTGTTAACTCAATCTGTGAATGAATTAGTTTTCCTATTTTGTGAGGAGCTGATTTTGATGAGTTCTCAAATTTCGTTTTTCTAATTTTCTTTTTTTTTAGAAAAACAAAAATCTGAAAATTTTCATTAAAAAAAACCTATTTTTATCCGAGGACTTTGACTGGTGTTTTGTTTTGAATTTTGTTGGAATGTTTTTCTGGTTTATAAAAATTCGAATTTTGAGATTAGTTTCTCTGAAAATACATTAAAATTTCAAAAGTTTCTAGGGTGCTTCAAAATTGATGAATCTTATCTAAATTTTAGTAAAAGACGTGTTAATGCAGTGCTAATTGATCTCCAAAATTACAAAAACATTTGAGAAATACATGTTTTGCTCTCTCTAGCCACTTGGTCAAACTCAATGTCATGAAAAATTGTTTATCTCAAAATTTTTTGGAGATCAATTAGCATTGCATTAACACGTCATTTCACCAAAATTTGAAGTAGATTTATCAATTTTAAAACCACCTAGAAACTTTTGAAATTTCACTGTATTTTCAGAGAAAATAATTTTGAAAATCGAAAAAAATTTTATTCGTTTAATCTTTTAGGGATACGTTTTTACCGGTTCAGAAGAAAATCTTAGCATTGAAAAACATGAGCCAAAGTTCCCGGATAAAGAGGTTTGTTTTTTCAAAAATGAAAAAAAATTTTGTTTTCTTTCTAGATGTAGTTCTACAAAAACTGGAGCACATTGCTGAAATCTTTAGGCACAACTGTGCAAAATATGGGCCCATTTTGAGCTGAGTTATAACAATTTAACCAACCGTATATAAACTTTTGCTGGATACTGTACATCCACCGTACCCAAAAAATTACTATAGAATCCATTTTTAGATCCTCACATTTTTCTAATAGTAGCAATAATTCAAAATAAAAAAAAATGCTAAAAAGCGACAACACATCTGATTTTATAGAGGTCACGTTTTGGATTTTTAAACGTTTTGGAACCTTTTTTTCAATGTAAAAAAGTTTAATTTCACACCGCGCATCTCAGTGAAGCTATAAACTATTTCTTAAAAATAGTTGGAGAACAGAAAAAAGTAAAACATTCTGTCCAGATCCGAGAATTTTATATTGGTTTAGAGCTGACTTATGAATGCGAACATACATTTTTTCAAAAAGCAACTTTCCAATTAGTATATAGGTAAGATGTTCTTTACTTACAAAAAAAATCAATAGGGACAGTTTCAAAATTAAAATTCGGTTCCTTTGACAATGAGCAAAAAAGTGTCAACTACTGTCCTCTAACAATAAGATGCCCATTGGAGCGCCAGAACTTTTAAACTCATATTTTGAGGTTTTAAAATTCATATTGAATAATTAGTTCAGTTTGTAGATTTCCTATAAGTAGTTGATAAATAATTTTAACTTCATGCGTGTTTGAAATTTAGAGTTTCAAAATAGAATGACAATTATTTTTATGTTGGGTCACATTCTCGATTAGAGAAAATTTTTGTGCACGAATAAACACGAAGTTTTCCAAACCACACAAACAAAAAAAATTTTTTTTGCTAATTTTTCAATTTTCTTCTCGGAGTTACTGCTTATCCGTGGAGGTCAGCTAACGAAAAGTAGATCAAATTTTGAAAAGTTTCAAAATCTCTCATTTTGACCTGCTATTTCGTCGGTTCAAACTACATATAGTCTTTTGCCGTTGACTGACCTCCACGGATAAGCAATACTTTTAAGTCCAAATGCCTCTCTTCTTTTTGTCTTTAAAGTCTTACTGTAATATATATGTATACATAACTGTGTCATTCATTCTCCAAAACATCTGTTTTCTGAACATTTGTTACTAGTCAACGTGTTTGAATCACCTGCTTTTTGGGTTATACACAGCACGACAACAAAAAAATGGGAAACTCCGCCCATTTGTGATCTACATATATAAAGGTGTGTTATTAAATGTACATCATTATTACTGTTAATATTGGTCATTTTTAAGATAAATGGGTCTAGTAAATCGGCTATTGAATATATGTCAAATTGAACTGGCTAAATAAATTTAGCATAAAATTCTGAACTAAAAAATGATATTCGAAGCTGGATTTGATCTATTTAACCGCTTCAAAACATCGAATTACTGTTAATATTGGTCATTTTTAAGTGATAAATGGGCCTAGTAAATCGGCTATTGATTATATGTCAAATTGAACTGGCTAAATAAATTCAGCATAAAATTCTGAATTAAAAAATGTTATTCGAAGCTGGATTTGATCTATTTAACCGCTTCAAAACATCGAATTACTGTTAATATTTGTCATTTTTAAGTGATGATTTTAAGTGATGAATTTTAAATGATTCTTCCTCTTATGTTTTTCCTCTAATGTACTTCGTTCCGGTTATGATTCTTCCCAGTTATGATTCTTCCTCTTATGTTTTTCCTCTAATGTACTTCGTTCCGGTTATGATTCTTCCTCTAGAATTTTCCTAATGTTTTTCGTTTTTATATAATTTTTTAACATGTGTTTTTTTTTTGTAGCAAAAATTGAGGGAAGATTGGTAAGTTCTCAAAGGAAATGGAAAATTTTCAACAAAAAAAAAGGA
>LR551787.1:0-93395 GCA_900536415.3 Caenorhabditis sp. 38 MB-2015
ACTTTAGATATTTTCTAGTTTTCAATATGAGAGCGCTATCTGCGCTCTATTGATAACCAGAAATAAAATTGAAAAATAGGTAAACATATTGGGCCAATCAGGTGAATTATCTTGACTTCAGATATTTTCTAGTTTTCAATATGAGAGCGCTATCTGCGCTCTATTGATAACCAGAAATAAAGTTGAAAAATAGGTAAACATATTGGGCCAATCAGTTGAATTAACTCGACTTTAGATATTTTCTAGTTTTCAATATGAGAGCGCTATCTGCGCTCTATTGATAACCAGAAATAAAATTGAAAAATAGGTAAACATATTGGGCCAATCAGGTGAATTATCTTGACTTTAGATATTTTCTAGTTCTCAATATAAGAGCGCTATTTGCGCTCTATTGAACCAGAAATAAAATTAAAAAATAGGTAAACATATTGGGCCAATCAGTTGAATTAACTCGACTTTAGATATTTTCTAGTTTTCAATATGAGAGCGCTATCTGCGCTCTATTGATAACCAGAAATAAAATTGAAAAATAGGTAAACATATTGGGCCAATCAGGTGAATTATCTTGACTTTAGATATTTTCTAGTTCTCAATATATGAGCGCTATCTGCGCTCTATTGATAACCAGAAATAAAATTTTAAAAAATAGATAAATATATGGGCTAATCAGTTGACTTAACTTGACTTCAGATATTTTCTAGTTTTCAATATATGAGCGCTATCTAACTTTCAGCCCAATCGGACTTTTTTGCCCAAGCTTTTTCGGAAAAATTCAGCTTAAAAATCTCTCAAGTTCCTAAGCTTTTGCATAGAACAAATAGCTTTCCCGATTCATTTTTACATTTCCAAACAGCTAGGAAGTGAAGTTTCACCCGACCTCGAAGTTACCACTTTGTTTGATTGAGAATTGTCCATATGAAGCTCGACCTGGGCTCACCAATTTTCTACCTGTAGTACTTCAATTATGTAGGACAGAACTACATCCCACATGTTCAAAAAAAGAAACCGATTTCACCGGAATTGTTGGCTACGTTTTACCCTAACCCCCTCCTAAATAAATAACGAACAAAAACAACACATTTGCAAGAGAAAATATTTATTTTGAAATGTTTTCAATTTTTTACAAATTCCTTGTGAAGACTCTGCTTGGCTCGATGTTGAATCTGTAAAAAAACAATTTTTTCCAAATTATTTTTTTTTGTGATTTGTGAAAGAACCCAATCAATTTTTGTAGACATGATCCCAAGAAGTAATGCATGGCCTTAAATTAAAAACATTTTTGATACAGTGAAATGTTTTTTCTTAAGCTGAGAAAGTTTATTCAAATTAAAAATCATTTTTTGGAGGTTACATTTTCAAAAAGTAAACCAGATGAATTTGAGCCTCAGAAAAAAAATATAGGATGTGTTTGATCAAACTCACTTTACATCCAGAAGGTATTCATTTATGTCGCAGATCGAATAGACCGTCGTGATGAACCTATTGTGTTTACTAGGCATGTTCCAGCGAAAAAAATGTTCGTCATCTTCATTGAGTTTTTGCAATTGATGTAGTATATTTTATCCAATTAATGTAGTATATATACATTGTGGGAAGTGTACATTCTTCTGAAAAAATGGAGAAGTACATTTTTTTCAGTCAACAACTCACAATTTTATATCATTTTTTTATTGATGGTATGTTCGAACAATTTGGCAGACCAGACTCGATGTGTAAGCGATGAGTTATTAGCCACAATGTCTGAAAAATCACTTGTTGAAATCACAGTTTCATTTTCTGATTCTCATAAGGTTAGGTAGGCGTCGTTTTGTTTTTTAGTTCAAAATGAGCAACTATATTTAATTTGTTTATCAACTCACAATTTTTGACCTCCTTGTTATGATGGGCTAGGTCGCATATTAAATTGGCATTGATGATGAAGACGTTGTTCATAGCAGGCACGTTTCAGCGTTGAAGATGTTCGTTTTCATCACTGATTTTGGTCACAGTGATTTGGTCTCATCTGAAATACATATCTCTTGGGAAAATTATTTTTTCCAATGAAAAATTGTATAAAATCAGTTATCTGTTCTAACTGTTTTTTATAAGTCAAACTCACTTTTTATCCAGAAGGACAAGATGGTATTGATGCATAATTTTGAAATTCTGATATCCAATTAATGTAGTATATATACATTGTGGGTAGAAGTGTAGATTCTTCTGAAAGAATGGAGAAGTACATTTCTTTCAGTCAACAACTCACATATTTATATCATTTTTTTTATTGATGGTATGTTCGAACAATTTTCCTCTTGAGAAATTTCCTACAATCAGATACTCCGACACTCCGTCTCGGTAGAGCACAATATGCGCCGGCTCTGTTCCAGTGTTGGTTGTGAACGTAACGGTTCTCTCGATGATGGGCTCGTCCAATTTCACATTTCGCTCTTCTCCACATTGTTGAATTCGCACAGATTCGCCAAACTTCGATACGGCAATGTCAACATTTCCAACAATTGATGCAACCGATGAGGCGGCGATTCCTCCAATAAAACGATCTGTGAATCCAGGATGGGTGACATCGATACCGATCACCAAGGTTGGCTCTTCCTTGTTTGTCAACTTCGTCCAACTGAAAAAAATTAGGTTATTAAATTTTTTGAGAGAATGAAAACCCGGTTTTGCGCACCCAAGTTAATTGACAACAAAAACTCACTTCTTGTGTTTGCCACCCTGTTCCAATTGGAAATGAGTGGTTCCGATTTTGGCAAGAATTTTGTAGGCAACATTGTGAGCGGTGGAGCATTCGGTTGGATCTCTAGTGATTGTCCGGAAGGTTTTTGACAAAATCCCTTGACAATTCATTCCCAATTCTCCGTCACAGAGTTGTTTTATGATGGCTGAAAAAATAATTATTGATCTCATGGAAAATTATTTGGAAATTTTTGAACTTACCATAATCGCTGGCAATGTTGTATTTTATCATGATGGTGGTGCATCTGTTGGCAAAGATGAAGATGACCAGTGGCACAATCTTGATACCATCAACTTTGAAATCTTCTTGATTCTCAATATGACTTTTGATGCTGACCAATTTTTTCATATATATACTTACTTTTATCCAAGGTGGTAAAATGGTATTGGTTCATAGTTTTTAAATGTAGATGATTAATGTAGTATATATACATTGTGAGTCTGAAAAAAACTGAAAACTAAGTTTCTTTCAGTAAACAACTCACAATTTTATATTTTTCTTTATTGATGGTATGTTCGAATAATTTGGCAGACCAACATCGATGTGTAAGCAATGAGTTATTAGCCACGATGTCTGGAAAATCACTTGTTGAAATCACAGTTTCATTTTCTGATTTTCATAAGGTTAGGTAGGCGTCGTTTTGTTTTTTAGTTCAAAATGAGCAACTATATTTAATTTGTTCATCAACTCACAATTTTTGACCTCCTTGTTATGATGGGCTAGGTCGCATATTAAATTGGCATTGATGATGAAGACGTTGTTCATAGCAGGCACGTTTCAGCGTTAAAGATGTTCGTCTTCATCACTGATTTTTGTCAAAAGTGATTTGATCTCATCTGAAATAAATATCTCTTGGGAAAGTTATTTTTTCCAATCAAAAATTGTATAAAATCAGTTATCTGTTCTAACTGTTTTTCTTAAGTCAAACTCACTTTTTATCCAGAAGGACAAGATGGTATTGATGCATAATTTTGAAATTCTGATATCCAATTAATGTAGTTTATATACATTGTGGGTCTGAAAAAAACTGAAAACTAAATTTCTTTCAGTAAACAACTCACAACTTTTTCTTTTTTTTTATTGATGGCATGTTCGAACAAATTGGCAGACCAGACTCGATGTGTAAGCGATGAGTTATAAGGCACGATGTCTGAAAAATCACTTTTTGAAAATTTTCATTTTCTGAGGCTCATATAGTCATTTGAAAATAAGAAACTATAATTCATTTGTTCATCAACTCACAATTTTTGACCTCATTGTTGTGATGGTCTAGGTCGCATATTGGCATAGCAATCTTGACTATTATAAGCCCTCATTCTTGTGTTGTTCCACGGAGCAGATTAGTTTTGCGATTCTGATCAACTTGTTGTGTTTGTCCAATGCGAGTTTTTGCAAGATGGTTTGGTCGCACATTTTTCAATATCCAATTAATGTAACGGGTTGATGGTAAAATATCGTTGACTTCTCTGAAGAATTGAAAAAAAAAACTTTGTTTTTTTAGTTGTCAACTCACAATGTTAAGAGATTCTGCTTGCAGTTTTGACATCGGAAGTCTATAAACTTTTTCTTTGAATCGGTTGCCAATGCGACTGAAATACGTATCGTTTGGTGAGGCTTTGGGAATCGTTTTTTTTTTATTCCAATTAATTCGAAAAACATTATATAAATACCACACCATAGAAGATAAATCAGTGTTCTATTTGTTATCATAAAACTAATGAAAACTATTTTTGTCTCAACTCACAGTTGGTCTTGAAGAGTGATGTCGGATGATGTTGTATTGATGCATAGATTAAAATATTATAATATTCGATTAGTGTAGTTTATATACACTGGTGGTAGTGTAGGTAGATTTTTCTGAAACACAGAAATATTCTTTTTTTTCTAGTTGTCAACTCACAATTTAATAATATTCTTTTTGTGCACGTAATGTCTGCGAGATGGGTACATCGGAGGTGTATGCAACTTTTTAGATTCATCTTAAACAAAACGAAATATTTTTTTTTCAAATTTGTCAATTCACCTCATTATAATTTTCATTGAATACTTGCCCATATCATCTATCCCTATCGTACTTACACATTGAATGAGTTTTGTCAAGCGCTGGCTGGATGTTGATCGACAGTTGCTTGAGCTCACGATGTCTAGAAAATAACTAATAAAAAAATGTATTTTCTGATACTCATAGAGTTCAATAAAAATCGCATTTGCATTGTAATTCAAAATAGATTATATGTTCTAGTTTTTAGCAACTCACTATTTTTACATTTTTCTCGTGTTGTTCCAAGTCGCATATCAAGTTGCCAGTCGTGATGAAATTGTTGTTTGGTTTCATAATTTTATAATATCCAATTAATGTAGTTTATATACATTGGTGGTAGTGAAGGTAGATATTTCTGAAACAAATCGAAAATTCCTTTTTTTCTAATTATCAACTCACAATTCTATTATATTTTTCTATAAACGTTCGCCTTGCAAGATATGTACATCGAAGGTGTATGCAATTTTTATTTGTTCCCACTTTCCATGGCGTCTGAAATATGTATCGTTTCGTACGGCTTTGAGAACTTTTTTAAATCCAAAATTATGAGAAACTATCTTTGTCTCAACTCACACTTGGTTCAGAAGGGATTCATGATCTCATACTACCTATTTGAACGCGTTGGTCTTGGTCAAAAATTGCACACATATCCGCATCCTTAAAAATCACAGATTGTAATCAGACTTGAAGAAACATAAACTCACACATCGAGGAACAATATATACCGAGCGGGTGTTGTTTACAAAGCATAACAAGGAACGAACCTGAAAGCTTTACTTTTTATCATAGAGGTCCCAATAGAGTTTCAGTTTTTAATTAATTTTTTTTTGGATATCAGTAATGAAATCAAAATGGTCAGGAAGAATGAGATGATATCTCTTGATGGTACAAGGGTCCCAGAAATTATAAATGTTCTCTGAAGGGAATAAGAGGAACAAAATATAGTTCAGACTCCAAAACGAACAAACAGTTTTTGATAGAAAAAATGTTCATTGATTTGAAAACTATCATTTAAACTATGAAGGAGAAGAACAATGTATTTGTAAACTGTTTTGGGCTGCTTGAGGGCCTATTTTTTTGGCCAAGTCAAACAGAAAAAAAAACTTTGTTTTCATTGAACCCAGTTTGAAATATCACTTACGTGTCGTTGGCTACTGAGATGTTTTTCATCCAAAATTCATAATAAAAGAGAAGATTACTGTAGTGTAGATACAGTTTCTGGCTTCCCCCTGAAATCAAATTGAATACAATTATTATACAAAAATCGAAAAAAGAGATATCGAGAAAGGTTCAACAACCTGTACTAGAACAAATTAAAAGACACAGTTGGAAAAGTGTTTTTTTTTTTTTTGAAAAATATGAAAAAAAGTTTTATAGGTGGAACACATATGTTTTGATCGGCCGGTGACAGGTGAGATGTTGATGGATGAAATTGCCAATGGTTAGTTGAGTTGATCATACAACTGAAAGAACATACTACTTTGTCAGACAGTGAAAAAGATGTTTTTTTTTNTTTTTTTTGGG
The DNA here is from genome assembly GCA_900536415.3 of Caenorhabditis sp. 38 MB-2015. NCBI lineage: Eukaryota > Metazoa > Nematoda > Chromadorea > Rhabditida > Rhabditidae > Caenorhabditis > Caenorhabditis quiockensis. The sequence continues at coordinate 6,300 of LR551787.1, forward strand.
AGTCGTATGAAAGTGAACTTTACAATCTTTAATTATGTTTTGATTTTCTCAAAATAATGAAACAGTATATTTTTCTAAACTCACTTTCTGTTCAAAATGCTCATTCCTATTCGGCGTGGTAGTCATAGGATTTATAGCCATTTTTAAGTTCTCGCGGATCGTATTGATTTTCAAAATTCTATTGTGGTCTAGACACAACGTGGGTGAAATATAGATTCTTCATGACTTCAGTTTTTTATCTGAAAAATTAAATACATTCCCATATTTTTTGTCTTTCATTACTCAACTCACTCCTTGGTCAGAGCTGAGCAATTTTTTTTTGTTAAAACTCACTTTTTTGTCCAGAAGTGTTACATCTCCTTTGCATTGCATTCAGATATAGTTCCAAATTTTGATGAAATCTAATTGTTATAGTCTAAACACAACGTGGTTCGAAATGTAGATGCTTCTGAAATGAAACAGATTGACAATTATTTATCTATCATTTCTCAACTCACCATCTAGAGGTTAAAAAAAATGAAATTGATATTGTTTCCTAATGGGCTCCATAGAGTCTTTGTAAACGGTGTTTATGACTTCTATGTACCTACACATCGAATGAGCTCAGTGTGCGTGTGCCTGGAGAAGATCTGAAAGCTCATTCGTTTGCAGAGAAAGAAAACATTGAATATCATTGAGGGTTCAGTAAAATGTTGATAATATTTTAACATAGAGAAACTTTAAAATATTGAGGTTTTGTTAGGATACCAATTTTTTCAATAAATGGTTCAAAACTCACTTTTTGTTAACCTACTATTTTTTCTTGTAATATATTGATGAATTTTTAGTGAGATTGTAGCAATCAGTGAACTGAAAGCATACAATCTTTTTTTGGGAAATAATATTTTTCCTATATTTTGAGAAATCAGATTAAAGTTGTCCGAATTTTTCTAAAACAATTATTCTTGCCAAAACTCACTTTTTGTCCAGAAGTGTCACATCTCCTTTGCCTTGTGTTGAGTGCTGATTCTGGCCAAAATACCTGAAAAATCACAGAATGCAATCACATTTGGAGAAACTCACAGTTTGTGGAAGGACCGATTTTTTCTCAAAATAATGATTTTTTTGTCAGAACTCACTTTTTGTTGACCTCGGCTACTTCGTCTATGCATTGTATTGATAAATAGTTTCAAATTTTTATAAAATCCAATTGTTGTAGTCTATATACAACTTGGTTCGAAATGTAGATTCTCATTGACTTCAGTTTTTAATCTGAAAAAGAAACTGAATACCTATATTTTTTTAAATTGTCAACTCACTTTTTTTGACCAGTTTCTCTTTCGTTTGGGTGTTGTATCGTAGCAAACTTCTGGAAAATCTAGAATGTAAATTTCTTAATCATATTACAAATTGGAAATCACATAAAAAATATATTATGAGGAATAAAATTATAGTGATCCGCCTTTTTTCTCAAAATAATAAATTTTTTGTCAGAACTCACTTTTTGTTGGCCTCGGCTACTTCGGCTATGCATTGTATTGATAAATAGTTCCAAATTTTGATGAAATTCAATTGTTGTAGTATATATACAACTTGGTTTGAAATTTAGATTCTTCTGAAATGAAATTGATTGACAATCAATTTTTCAGTTATCAACTCACCAGTTGACAAGCTACAAAAAATTAAAATTGATATTGTGCATGTTCTGGGTTCCATAGAACTGCTAGGAAGTTTCGGTGACTCCTTTGTACCTACACATTGAGTGAGCTCTGTTTGCGTGTGCCTGGAGAGGATCTGAAAACTATTTTGTCTTTAGAAAAAAATATTTCATTAGTAGTAAGGGGTTTCAGGTGAAAAGTTGATCATATCCTAGCATAGAGTAACTTTGAAATATTGAGGTTTAATTCGGATTCCAAATTTTCAATAAATGGTTCAAAACTCACTTTTTGTTCACCACTGAAAAAATTTCGTTTGAAGTTCGATTCGAAGCCCGGTTTTTTCTAGGTCAGATGACAATAAATTCCGTAGCGTTTTTTTAAAATTTAATTTGGATTACTTGAGGCCCTATTTTATCGGGTCAGGTCTAATCAATCAGAGAATTTAAAAGTTTCTTTTTCATAATCTGAATAAACTCATTTCTTTCAAGTTTAATTCGAAATATCACTTACCAGCTCATGGCAGATGTTGTATAGTGCACTTCATGATGATCGCGAGATGTATACCAATGAAAATTCATGATAAAATAGAAGATTACTGTAATTTAGATACAGTTTTTGGCCTCCCCTGAAATCAAACTAATTACAATTACGATACGAAAACTTATAAATAAGATATCGAGAAAGGTTCAACAACCTGTACTAGAACAAATCAAGAAACATAGTTGGAAAAAAAATTTTATTTGAAAAATTAAGAAAAAAAGTTCAATAGGTGGAACACATCTTGTTTGTTCGTTCGATGCATCATCGTACAACTGAAACAAAATACAATTATTTCAGACAGTGAAAACGTGATTTTCTCAAAAATTCCCCATGAAACTAGTGTAAAAATCATAGATTCTGATTTGACTTCTTTAAAATAATGGGAAAGTATTATTGTCTAAACTCACTTTCTGTTCAGAAAGCTCATTCCTATTCTACATAGTATTGATGTTGAATTTGCAGCCATTGTACAACTTCTTGAAGGATCGTATAGTTTTTAAAATTCTCAAAATTCTATTGTGGTATAGACACAACGTGGGTGAAATATAGATTCTACTTGACTTCAGTTTTTTATCTGAAAAAATTGAATACCGATATTTAATTCATTTGTCAACTCACTTTTTTCCGATATTGAGCATGTCTAACTCTGAGAGCGGTTTGCTTCTTTGCATTGTGTTAAAAATCTTTTTTCCATTCATTACTCAACTAGACAATTTTCCACTTCTTTCTTCGAGGATGTTCACAAACTTTTTGTGGTATTGTAGCAATCAATGAACTGAAATATAAAAGGTATTTTTGGATATATATTTTTTGAGGAATCAAAATATATTGATCTAAATACCACTACAGTAAAGAATTAACTCTTTAGATTTCATTTTCTCTTTCAAAATAATTCAAAAAAAAAACATCTTTGTCTCAACTCACCTTTTGGGAAAAAGGCTGTACATTGTAATGATTCGATTTTTCAAATTCAAATTAGATTCTGAAAAATTCGGGAAATTTTTCGTTTTTTAAGTTGCCAACTCACCAAACTATCTCACTTCTTGTTCAAAACGCTTCACAGAAGAGACAACGACGATGTTTGAAAATTCAAAATAAATCCAATTATTGTAGTATAAATACAATATAATAGTATAGGTTCAAATGAAAAATCGAGAGTTGCGCCAATTCTGAAAATCATTAATATTTTTGAAGAATTCCTCAAAGATTTTATTTGAATTTTTTTATGCTTGGAGTAGGTTTCAAAAATCAATGGAGAGAAATAGATTCATTTTCTATTTTTTTTTTGAAGAAGAATTCCAAAGCATTTTATCAGATATCGTTGAGCACTGAAAAATGCAGAACTGCATTTATTAAGTTTGTTCAGGAAAACCTTTCAACGTGTTTTGTATTTTCAGAGAATTTCCTCTCAAAGCAGATAATTTAGGGTTTCAAATAACCCTTAAGTTTTCTCAAATCAAATCATAGTTGAAATATAAGCCTTAATGTGTTCCTAAAAAAATTTCACAACTCTTTGTGAGTATTAAAATCGAAGGTCTACCAAAAAAATTTTGATGTCATGACTTTATTCACAAAAACTTTTGGATTTTTCTCGCGAAAAATATACAGGATGACAAATAATTATGGGAAAAAATTCAACTTGCTCTAAAAATTGTGAGATTCCATCATTTTGTCTGAAATTTTTTTTCAAATACCCATAAGGAAGTCTCTCAGTTTTCAATTAAACTTCTTAAAATCAGAAGTCCATTCAAACAGTCTAAAAATTATCATAAGTTTCAGAAAATATCTTTTTTCATCATCAAATAAAAAAATGTTCGAACTTCGAAAAACATTGCAGAACTTTAGAATTGTTCAAAATCTATTTTCAAACATAAAAAACAAGTTTGATAATTCGTCTGATCTAAAAAAAAACGTTACGGTGTTTCAAAAAAAAAAACTGGAGCTGCCACAAAAAAACCTTTTTTGACAACTTTGAAAAAGGCGCTCAGATACGATGATTCCATCCAAAAGGATTCATGTTGGTTTTTTGCGTAGCTTGGTTTGAAATATTTGAAATAAAAGATCGGCCAACTCTTCGGATAGTTTCTATTAACATACCTATGTATGTATTCTCCAACCCCCTCCCCCCCCCCCCGTTAGTATTAGGACTTTTTCAAACAGAAAACCAAATTCTATAACATATATTCTGGGAAAAAAAACTATCAAATTGGAGCCCTTGTCTCACCTTTTGAATTGGACAAAGCAACTTCTCGATGAAGCGAAACAAGTTCAACATGGTCCACTTTGTGATATTTGCGAAGATTGCTGGAAAATATCATTATTTCAGGATAGAAAAATTATAAAAATTACCCACCTGATAGTTTAGATACAGCGCGGTTTTTCCCCTAAAAAATTAGATATCAAGATGAGAAAACTCATGAGACAGGTATTGAGAAAGGTTCATAAACCTCTACGAGATAAAATCAAACAATGAAACTTGGGAAAAAATTTATTTAAAAATTATGTAAGATCTTTTTTTGCGATGTTTGTTCGTTCTTTCTCCAATTCTGACGGTATCTGTAATACTTCTTTGAAAAAAGGTATGTTATTAATTGCAAACTCACGTCAGCTCAATCGGAATCCATTGTCTTCCATGATGATTTCTTCCATGGAGTAGTTTACGGTTTTAGTAGTTTTTAGTCAATTATTGTGGTCTAAACACAATGTAGGGCGAAATTTAGATTCTTCGTCTGCGTAGTTTTTTTCCTGAAAAAAAACAATTTTAATTTCTATGATATTTCAGGTTTTAGATATTTGCTTCAACTACGAAAAAATCTTGACTAACTCACATTTTGTTGAGTTTTATTTTGTCGACGTGCAACAGGACCCATTTGTAGTTGAAGTTTGAACACGAAGTCACTTTTTTTGACGAAGATCGAGAACATCTTAAGAGTGGTTTTGAGTAGGGTTTAATTGGGCGCTCATTCGTCATAAAGTATGTTCCTTCTGAGCAATTCGATTCTGAAAATTGGCTATTTTTTATTTTTAGTATTCTCAACTCACATTATGTCAAAGAGAGCTTGATTTGATGAACTAGTCCAAATAGCAAAATACGTGACATTCGTATGTGCTCTGGATATCATCGTTTCATAGTTTTTTGTTCAAATTTCAAATTATCACAGTCTAAATGCGATGTAGGTGGAGTTTAGATCCATTTCCATTCAATTTTTTGATCTGGAAAACATTTTTTTCTTCTTTTTTATTAAATTTATTTTTTGACTCACTTTTTCGATAAAAATGCTGAACATTTCTCATACTGGTATTGAGCAGTTTTCGATTGAGTTTCCAGTCATCAATGAGAATGTGATTTTCAACAATTTGTTCTGAAAAATGTCTATTTTCTTACTTCCTATTATTCTTAACTCACGTTCAGAGCCAATAGGGCAGATCATTAGAGCCGCATTGTTTCATAGTTGTTGGTCTCTTTATGCACCGAGGATTCATCGAAAATATGGTACAACGGGAGCTCTTTTGTCATTTCAAAGTTTTAAAATGTTCAATTATCGAAGTTTAGATTCGATTCGGAGCGAAGTATAGATTCTTCGTTGACTGAGTTTTCCATTATAAACGATTTATACATAGCTCGGGTGTGGCTCTGAAAAAATTTAACTTGAAAACTAATCTTTATGAAAGTCTCAACTTATTTGTCGGGTAGACATTGGGTTTGAAGAGCGATCAAATTCTGTAAAAATAGAGATTTGAATATTTGAAAACGTTGTTCGCTTTTCAAAAGTTTCTCCATCCCAGCGTGAATTATACACTCACCGCATCGAGGAACAAAACCATGTGCTGTTGTTAACACATTTGTCCTATTTATGCATGGTAGGTTCGGAAACTCGAAGACGAGCTCAATTGAACGACTTCCGAAATCATCCAAGATAAAATAATTTGATTGTATAAGCGTTTTGTAGTTTAGATACAAATGATGGCTTATGCCGGTTGGTTTAATGGCCTTGAGAATTGATGTTGACTCTAAAAATACACATTTATGTGTTCGTCAGGTTACGGGGAAGCATATCAAGAAAAAAGTAAGCATTTTTGAGATCCCAGGGCTACACTTACGCTGAAGACAGCAAGAACTAGCTAGAAAGAATAGTCAAGCGAACAATTTCAGTCAACATCTCTTATCAGACATTGAATGAACGGCAGCGATTTTTTTTAAATAGTGCTAGATGGAGGCGTGGTGTTCGTGGGGGCGCCTGGTATTACAATGTGTATCATTTCATCGCCGTTGTTCAAGATGAAACTATTTTTAGTGAGATGATAATCGATTACGGAAAATAGAGAGTTTCAAGTTCTAAAAACCAGAAATTACTGTATATTGGAAAGTTCTCTTGAGATTAAACAAAAAATAATTACTTATATCTAGGCTAGAAAATTTTTAGCAGGAAAACGGAAATGAAAAATATACGCAAAAGTTAACAAACCCTGAAACTGACCAAGACCTCGAAAAAATAGAACTAGGTCTTTTTCTGATTTTTGTGATCCGGTCCGTCTCAGAGTTGTTCATCGGACCAGGTCCGATTCAGAAGGATCTTCAGGAACGAGATCTTCAGGAACCACCACAAATCTTGCAATTTCGAAAAGAATGAATAAAAAATCATGTTGAAAATATTTGGTTTCCAATTGTATGAATTATAATGTTAGGTGAGAGTTTACTACGGTAATCTAATTGGACCATTGGAGTTTTTTTTTAGAATTTAGAATAAAAGATGACAAATTTTGTTGATAAATCAAACATTAAAAAAAAAAAACAACAGATGATTATGAAATCTGAGAAAAAATTATCAGAAAAAAAGTGCAACGAAGAACGAAGTTTGAAATTTTGAAAGTATACAAAAACGTATTTTGAGGATGAGTAATTTTTATATATCGCAAAAGCATATTTTAGGACTGAAAATAGCTTTAAGGTATTGAAAATATTGGAAAATCTTATTGAAATGGAAAAAAGCACACACGGCATTGGGACATATGGAAAATATAAACAAATAATTCACTTTGCAGCTTTCAATGTTTATAAGAAAATGTTTGGAGATTCAGAAAAAGAATGACCAAAGAGTAAAAAGAATAATCACATTTCCTACTGTATGATGTTTGGTGAGAGTTTCCTACGGTAGCCTAATTGAAGCTTTTGAGTTTTTTGAATTTTAGGACAGAAAAATCAGATTTTTTCGCACGTGAAATAGCATATTTTTTGAATTAGGTCCCAAGATATGTATTTTTACATATTAGCTTCGAAATATTGAATATCTAGAAGATACATATCTTACTCAAATTGGAAAAAAATACCTAACAGTGAATCATACATAAAAATTAGAATTTTCACAAAATATAATGTCACGAGATATGTTATCTTTCTCGAATAGCTTTGAGATACTAAATATTTTGAAAAATCTTTTCGGAATTGGAAAAAAAGCTACAAAGAAATTAGTTAAAGCTTCTATGTTTTTTTGGGAATTTTTAGAAAACATGACCACATTTTTTACACATAACATATTAACAAAAACGACAAATTATCATATTATTTAATAGAATATACCAGAAAAAAGTGAAAAAAATGAAACATTTTGTAATTGCAGAAAAACACAAAATCCCAGTTTTAGAATAAGTATTTTTTATTCATCAAAAAATCAAGCTCAGATATATTATTCTGCTCCAATAGTTTTGAATAATTGAATATTTTGAAGATATCCTGTTTAAATTCTAAAAGAAATTCATAGCGGTGACACAAATTAATAGAAATGATGTTACACAAACATTTAAATTTTTAACAACTGTCCAGATTATATTTTTAAAATTGTCTTAGATTTTTTATGAATTTAAAAAACACAAGTAGGACCAAAGATCAGAGAAAAAATCACTTGAACAATGATGAGAATGAGAAACATAATCAGTTAAAAAAACGAATTTGAAAGTTTTTGGGTAATTGAAATCGCATAAAATACATAAATTATCATTATATAAAAATACATATACTACCGAAGTACTTCAATCAAGAATTATTCAATACATCAAAGATGAGGTAAAACGTATTTTTTATTTAAGAGCAACTTGCCGAGTTCATTTACCTCACCTTTGAACAGAAAATACAATAATACATCAAAATAACAAGATAGAAATAAAGTTTTCAATTGAAAACGGTTTTGATAATCAAAATGTTTCTTTTTTGTTTCAGAAAAGTGTCTAAAATGTGTTAAGATTCAGAATCAGGTTTTATGATTTATTTCATCCAAAAGCCAGAAAGTTCCCTTCGTTCATTTTTTTTTATAATACAAGTAAATTCAGGAAACAAAGCAGAAAAAACTCAGAAAAAATATTTTCAATAGTTATAAAACTTCACGAACTGTTTGTTTTGTTAGAGTAAATATTAGTCAAAATGGAACATAGATATAAAATGAAATACAGAGACAAAAAGAGGATAGTAGTTGTTTATTATGGGTGACCTACCTTGGTTCCAATGAAAGCCGTGAAGCTCGATATGCAATCCTCTAGAAGTACTAAGAAATATAGCATAGTTGATATTGAAAGTAGCTGCTGATAAACTGAAGGTGTTTCGAGAAAAAAGGAAGTATTTATATGCAACACCGCGCGAGTTTCTTGAAAATGGGCGTGTACTAGAGGCGGGGTGGGTTTATCCATCCATTCAACGAATCAGAAGGTCGCATATTTTTGTAACGAGAATTTGAGAGAAGCTTCTTATTTGGCGTTTTTTTCGGTGTTTTACTAGGAGAAGAATCTTCGAAGCTCAGCCTTAGAGCTCTAACTCACTTGTTATTGTTTTTTTTTCATTAAAAAAATGTATATATTTTCAGATGACAAACCTGGGAATCTGTATCTAAATTACAGAAATTTGTGATTCATAAAACTATTTATTGATTCTTCATTGAGATCTTGAAGTCACTTGCTAGAACTGATGACGGTGAGTTCAACTCACAGATTATTTTTTAGATGAGTAGTTTTTTTTTCAGATAACTATCAAGATGTCAAAAAAATTCAACAAAAATATGTAGAATTATGTTATAAGTGAGTTGAAGATTTTGGAGAATAAATATAGAACTTAATTTTCTAGGTCAGATGTTATTGACTCAATATTTCTACAACCTATCTCGGTCAAGCCAGAACCTCAAGAACCGGACACATAATTTTTTTAAAAATAAACTTTTTGTGAATTTATCAATTGGAGCGAGCACATAATTTTTTAGAAAACACCTTAAAAGTTTCAGGTTAAAAAAACGTTCACTGTCCTGGAAATGTTTGAGTTTCTTCGTTTGTTCTGAAACTTTGAATCCATCTAGTTTGAATACAGAAAAGCCAAATTTTTGAAAAAAAAATTTTGAGAAAAGTTGTTCAAGCACAACGGTATCAGTTGATAATCTTTTCGAAAGAGTTACAGTAAGAAAAAATTGATTATGAGGAGGATTACAATGACGGATGGAATGGAAAAGGAATATCCCATTAGAGATATACTGAAGTCATTAGATATGTATATTGATTTTGAATCAAAGAGCACATTTATGAAATTTTGGCACGAATTCTAGAAACAATTCAAACTTAGAATGTGAATATTTTGACACGACCTGTCATTTAAGGTCAACTTGCCGAGATTTGGTTCACAAAAAAATTATACTTGTGCAAAATGAGTCATGTATTCGATAAATTGAATGAAATATCTTCGTGCTTCATTCTTCAAGTTCGAAACAAAAATTTTAATATTCAAATATTACAATTTTTCAAAGTTCTATAACTCTCCTGAGAGTTTGTCAGTACCCACCATTTTACTATGAAAAAATAGCAAATTTTTTCAAGTTTTGAATGGTACCACTCTCAGGCTCCAGAAATTAATTTGACTTTCATAAAAATGCCATCATGTAACTCCTCTGTGAGTTTGCTAACTTTTCTCATTTTACTATGAAAACGTAGCAAATTTCATAAGCTTTCGAATGATACTACTCTTCTTTTTCGGAAATTAATTTGACGTTTTTGAAAAATCGATAATTCAAACGTTAATTTTTTGTTTTTCTCTCTCTTATCTCTCATCGCTCATGTATTCTGTCAACATAATGCCCTTTTCTTCTTTCCTTTTTTTTTGAAAAGATGCAATGAAAAATTGGAGACGGGGAAAAATATAATGGTCTTAAATCTCGAATGAAATTAAGGAATTTTTTAGAGAATTTGTGAAAACTAGTATTAAAGGCACACGTTGTATCAAAATCCTAATAAAAAATGAACCACTGAAAAATTGAGGGTTCATTCACTCTTTGAATTATTATCTTTTTTTAGAATTATTAGTTTCAAATCTCGGAAAATTGTGTTGTTTCCTGAGCTTTCTCTTACTTTTACCAGAAAAAACCACGGAAAGATAAAAAAATTTCAAAATCATGTAACTTTTCTGTGAGTTTTTCAATTTCCTCCATTTCACCATGAGAAAATAGCAATTTTCATGAGCTTTCAAATGATACCACTCACAGTCTCCAGAAATTAATTTGAAAATCTCGAAAAATATCGATAATTCAAACGTTCATTTTTTGTGTTTTCCATTCTCTTATGTCTCATGTTTCCTGCCAACATAATGTCCTATTATTTTCTCTTTGAAATGATGCAATGCGAAATGTAAGGAGAAAGAAGAGTGTAATTCTTTGAAAGGGTAGTTAATTATGCCCTCGTTGGAAATGTATTACTTATAAAAAATGAATCGGGAATGGAATTAGGGAATTTTTCAGAGAATTTGTGATAACTAATATGGAAGGCACACGTTGTATCAAAATCCTAATAAAAAATGAACCACTGAAAAATTGAGGGTTCATTCACTCTTTGAATTATTATCTTTTTTCGGAATTATTAGTTTCAAATCTCGGAAAATTGTGTTGTTTCCTGAGCTTTCTCTTACTTTTACCAGAGAAAACCACGGAAAGATAAAAACATTTCAAAATCATGTAACTTTTCTGTGAGTTTCTCAATTTACTCCATTTCACCATGAGAAAATAGCAAATTTCATGATCTTTCAAATGATACCACTCCCATTCTTCAAAAATTAATTTGACCTTAATGAAAAATCAATAAATTTGAATTGAACCGTTCATTTTTTCGCCTATCACATTTTCATATCTCTATTTTTTTCTGTCATCAATTATCACCAGGTTTTTTTTTTTTTTATAGTTTCGTACTGCGAAGAAGAAGAATGAGATGAAGTGGGAAACCAAGAATAAAAAAATAAAGTTAAAAAAAAACAAGGGATAATGAAAAAATCGATGAAAACAGCAAAAGGGGAGAAAGATGAGTCATCATCACTTTTTATTACCCCCTCTCTTTTTTTCGTGTTTCCTCTCTTTCGAAAAAAATGGTTATTTTTCAAAAAAGCATAAGACCTACTAAAACTTTATCAATTTTTAATATTTCACCACCAAAAAATCGAGGATTTCGATAGCTTTTGAATGGTACTATTCTTAATTTTCAAAAATTAATTTCCTATGAGAGAAAATTCAAAAATTCTTTTCGAATTTCTCTATCTACATGTCTCTTCTTTTTCAAAAATTGTGACGTTGAAAACGAGAGTGTGGAAGAGAAAAAGAGACATTGAAGAGAGGAGTGCAGATGTCGACTAGCAGATGAAAAGAGAAAACAATGTCGACAGGGACAGGGGAAAATGAGGAGCTCATAATTTGGGTCATATTTGGTTTTCTAGGAAAATTGGTGGAATTTAAAGGTATTCACATTGGAAAGCTGTCAAAATTGCGTTTTTCTGGTTCTATATAAAATAAAATTGTATTTTTTTCAAAGTTGTATAACTTCCCTGAGAGTTTGTCAATTTTCTAATAACAATTTTTTTTTAATTCATAATTTCAATAGCTTTCAAATGATCCACCTCTCAATTTCCAGAAATTAGATTCACGCTCAGAAAAAAAAAAAAAGTTCAACAGCAAAAAAAAATATGCAACTGCCCTCTTTTCTTCAAAAAGATGTGACGTTGGAAAAAATAGTGTGTAGAATTAAGATACTTAGAGATATGCATTGCAGCTGTCGACATAGACATGGGAAATATGAGAAGAATATATATAAGCTAGGGGGTTAATTTTTCACAGATTAAACAATGAAGTGGGGAGAAAAGCAAAGAGATTGTAAAAAAAACTGAGGTCTGAGAATATATAGTTTTTCATATGAAAAAACATCAAAGTGATCCAACAGAATATACATATTTATTGCATGCATATTTGAATACAAAAACTATATATGCAAATTTTTTATAGTCTGTACATATATACTTGCAAAACAATAAGGAAACATTTTTGTTCTAAATTTTCATTTTCTAGCACCCAAAAATCGAAAATTCCATAAGCTTTCGAATTATCCAACTCTTAACTTCCATTTATTTTTGATGTCACCTCAAATTGATTTTTCCTTGTCCCTGCCATAATATGCTATCATGTTCCCCTCTCTCTTTCAAAATCTCAGCTATACGAAAAAGAAGAATGCACGGAAAATGAGAATTGTAATCCTTCTTTCTCAGTAACATTACACTAATCCTAATCTCCATATCAAAAAACTCATTTCAGCCGGCGATATCTCCTCTCTCATCTCAGTTTTCAGTCGATAAAGGAAAATTGAGAGATAATTGAAAACTAAGAGATTTGGAGAAAGAGAGGTGCGCATTTTGAGCGGTATACATCATGAATTAGCAGAAAATAGCTAGGGGTGAAATTGAGGGGTTTCATAAACCCATGAATTATTTTGAAAATTATGAAGCATTCAGTAAAAATAGTCTGGAGCAAATAAATTTGGTTTTTGAATTTTTAGGTGAGGGAAAAAATAAATTATAGCCGGCCCTCTTCTGGTGACATAATTTTTAAAAAATCATCTGGTAAATCTCAGGAAGAATCAAAAAAATTATAGTATCCCAGAATTGCATATTTGTAAAAACTTGGATATACTTTTTTCAGTCCACACCGTTTTTTATGTCCTTCCACGTTTTCTCCGTTTTTCCAGAATGATTTTCATCATAAGATCATATATCCAATTTGACAATATCCATACGAAAATCCGGCACAAAAAATTCATAAAGTTTGCTGAATTCAATTTTTTGAAGTTTGTTTTCTATTTCAATCATTGCAAGGCTCATATTTCTTCCATTTTCCCAATCTGCTATTTTTCAAAATCTGCTGAAAAAAAACGACACAATTTGTCTCAAATTGTTTCTTTTTCTTTGTCCCTGCCACATACTGATATCGTTGCACTCATTTTTTCATGAAAATTGATTGAGCAAGACCAGAAAAAAGAGCACTAGAAAATGAGAGAATTAGAGATGGAGAAGAGGGCGAAAAATGAGCCGAATGAGCTAGGTGGTCGCAACAAAAGGAAGAAAAAATTCTGTTGGAAATGAATAATATTAGGGGTCTAGAAATAAATAATATTGTGCAAAATCATATCACATTTTTTTTCTGATTTTTTGAATTCGCGAGCTACAGTAAGACACACAATTTTGGCGGCAATTTCAAATTTTTTTTGTGTATTTGTAAATTACAAAAAATCAGCTAAAATTTGTATAACTTTGTAAGAGATTTCTTGCGTCTTTGAATTGTAAGGAAAACAAATTTTAAATTTTTGGTGATTTTCCATATTTATATCATTTAATTCAGTTATTGGCAGCAGGTCTACCAAAAATCAAGTCTTCTTCAAGTGGTGTACCTCATTTGTATCTTTGTCATTTTTTTTTGTTGCAAAATCGAGAAATGTCTAAGTTTTTGAGGTCCATATCAAGAAATTAATTTCACACTTCAGATATTTCATCTCATAGTTTTTCAATGTCCCTGCCACATATTGCTGTAGGAAATCGATTTTGCAGGCCTGAAAAAGACAGCTGGGAAATGAGAGACTTAAAGATAGAGAAGAGCAAAATGAGCTGTGTGGTCGCTGCAACACAAAGAGAAAAAATGTGTTGGAAATAACATGAGAAATTAGCAAAGTTTAAAAAATGCAATAATAACAGGCATATTTTAATTGTTCTATTGTAGAAAATCAGATTTGATCTCAAAAGCTACGGTAGTATTTTTTTTTCAGAGTTTTGTTATAAGCAGTAAAGTAAGCTCTGTATATTTGCCAAAATCGAGAATTTCTTGAGCTTTTCCTAAGCCACTAGTTCTACTCACAACGTATACAGTCATTTTCTCATTTCAGATATTTCTTCTCATAATTTTTCATCCTCCCTGCCAGATATTGCTGTCAGAAATCGATTCTGTAGCACCGAAAAAAGAGAACTGAGGAATAGTAGACTTAGCGATGGAGAAAGGGCAGCATTTGCGCAATATGAGCTACGTAGTTGCAACAGATGAAAAAGAAACAACAGTTGGAAATAAAATGAGGGGTTTAGAAAAATAGATTTAGTCTATTTTGAAGCTCTGGGAATCTGAAATCACAAAAAGGAATAATAGTGGATCTTTTTTCAATCGAATTCTGGAAAAATCATGTTTTTTCTGCCTGTTAATTAACCGGTAAAATTTCAATAAGGTGTAGCGTAGATTTATTGATAAGTTTGTATGCCTTATTTTCAAAAAAATCATATCCTAGAGCAAACAATCGTGAGATATAATGAAATTTGTCTTGAAGTAGAGCATTTTTGCTGTGAAATGCTTTTTGTATTTTCCTGATTAGATCATTTTGAGCTGAGATACGATTTTTTAAATATGGTAAATTTTTCATCAAAATATGGCTTTTATACCAATTTCTCGTTAACAAAAATTAATTTTATAATCTGATTTTTTCTACCTCAATAGGTTCTAAAAAAATTACGAGTTATATAACTCATCAGAACCCATGAAACATATCAAAATTTCAACAGGTTTCAAATGAACTAACTATCAATGTCTATAAATATATTTTAGGCTCAGAATTATACAAAAAGGCCTGTCAGAAAAATCTTCCTTTTCTTATTTATAATGCAACAAGAGAGAACGTGGAAAAAAGAGAGACCGAAAGATGAAGACGACAGGGACGAGGAAAAATGTTGGTTATTGATTTATTTTTGTCTATTAATATGGAAAATTAGAAAATACATGAATAAAAATATATAGTTTTCAAAAACAAATATATCTACTTGATATATTTGAGTGGATTTAGTGTTTCAGCCTGTCTTATTGTCAAAAACCACTTGAAGTGTATCCCCATTAACACCAAACAAACTGGCCATTCTCCAAGGATGTTTGGAATGCTTGAGGTCGAGTCCATATCTGGAAATTTTGGTGCACAATTTTCAGATAATATTTAAAACTTCAAACTCACGGGAAAACTTCTTGAATCCCGTTTTTTATCTGTAACATGCGGAAAAGTTGTTGTACATCGAAATCGGAATTTGTCAAGAACCAAACACAATGGATCAACGTTCTTCTAGATGATGTGCGATTCTGCCAGGACTGGATGAAGGTGAAAATATCACAAACTGTCAATTGCCCAATATGTATGGAGAAGTCGATTTCTGGCAGTCGTAAGAATTGTTCATTGTTCAATTGGAGATTGGGATAGAAAAGACCGTGCTGAACTTGATATACCTGGAAGAATTGGAAATTACAGAAAATTCTGAGAAGAAGGTGGTCTGGAAATGTCGTTTTTAGGTGAATAAGCCGAGAGGAGCCACCAGAAATCAAAAAAATGTGTTAAACTTGTCAAAAATGTATTTTTTGCATAAATTTCAGATTTAATGAAGTGTATACTTATGAATTGTACTTATGTATATATAAAATAGAAATATATCAACTGATTCAAAAAAATCAAGTCTAATTAATTGGTCTTTTCTTCTAAAACTTCGCAAATGACACCACTGACCTCTTCTAACTCACCTTCTCAATTGGATTATTATCAAAGTGATCCTTGAGTATACTCAATTCCTTCAAAGGATGTTGTACTTTTGAAAGAATAAATAAACTTTGAGAATTGTGATGAACCGTAAGGCTTTCCAGACTTCTCAAATTCGTCACTTCAAAGTCAACCTCCTCGTAAAAATAACCTCGCACATCCAACTTTTTGATATTTCTCTCATATTTTCTCAACAAATTGTTGAAATATTCAAAAGCAAGGGGAACTATACTTTTGGAATTGTCTAGCTCTTTTTTCCATGTTCGATCGTTTAATTGTGTGAAACTAAAGAAAAAAGAATTTTTTTGGAGCAAATGTTTTTTTTTAAATTTAAACTTACTATGTCATAATATTTTTATCGCCCTCTTTTTTGAAGTTGAGCATGTATCCTGCATCAGGAGAGTTTGGACATACAGCATGAGTGACAATTATAGTGATATAATCATGAAAAACCATCGCAATTCCTAATCCATAGATGTAATTTTTAGAATATTTCGCGTCTTGATTGCTTACTTTTGAGCATCCAGAAAATCTGCACCTGAAATGATACCAAAAATATTTGTATATTTTCAATTTACACAAATTTAATATACCTTGAAACTGGTTCCATTCTGTCAACAATTTTCATTCGAATTTCTGGTGGGAAATGGAGAAGACTCTGAAAATGAAAAAAAAACCGGATTATTGGAAGCTGAATTTTTTTTAGAACTTACCATTTTTTGGTCACACATTTTGAAGGTTACTTTCCTGAAAAAAAACGATTGCATGAGAGAAATCAAAAATAAATAAATGAATGAGGTGAAGATGATAAAAATAAACAAAAAAAACTGAGCTCTCGTGAAATTGAATACTATCTTTTTATGAGCTTTTATGTAGGAGAAAAAGGAATATAATATAATTGGTGAAAAAATAAATGATATTGAGCACTATACATTGCTCGAAGACGAGAAAATGACCTTCTGTTTTGAAGATAAGAATGGCGATAAGAAAATGTACCATTTTTACAACCACCGACTTGAAAAGCACGAGAGAGAAAAAACATAATTGTACATTAAATGGCTAATTGGGAGAATATATAGTGCATTTGTTCTGGATTGAATTAGTGTCTGTATTTTCACAACTTGTCACAAGCAATAAAATAACTCAGAAGAAGTATGATCCATTAGATAAAAACTATCAAACGTAAGAAAATATTCATAATTTTCTATATCAAGAAGATCTAAAAAAAAAGCTGAGAAGTTTTTCGAATTATGATTAACAACAGGAAAAATAAAACATCCAGCCAAACAAAAAACACAAAAAATAACCAGGTGATCGTGTTTAGGTAAACCAAGGATGGAATAAACAGGGATTATTATCAGTATAATTCAGGAAAATCATGCGAAACCTCTAGATTACTACTTTATTGACTATTTACTGTTAGAAAAAACCTATTTATATCTGTATTTGTGGCATTTCAAGGTGGACATAATACTTTTTTATAATGAACTCACATTCTGGAAACACGTAAAGCTTCATGTGATTGAGGAGATTTTAAGATTGATTACATTATCGAATATTCTGACTTTTAAATTTCGAATACTAGACAATAAACTTCTTAACGGGCACTCTTCAATATTATTTGTTTTGAAAATTGTTTCTTATGGTTGCAAAACGTTCAAAGGTGTTGATTTTGTTAAATATAAGATTTTTTAAATCACAAGACATAACCGATGTATTGCTTCAGTTATACCGAACAATTTGAGGAAGTTATTCTCGATAGAATCCGCTTCTTGAAGTCATTTTTTTAACGCAATATATCCTCATCTGCGTCAATATTTTAAAAATACAGTATCCCTCCTCTTTTTCTTTTTTTTTTTTACTCTTGTCTGTCAGCAGTAGAGTGTATACGTTTTTTATATTGTTGCGCAATACAATTTTGTTGACCAGATATTTTTTTTTTTTTTGATAAATTGTCTTTCGCCATGTTTTTCAAATTTGAAAAAAGACTGTGTGGCATAGAAGGCCCCTTAGGGTCTACCCCTTTTTTTCTTTTTTTAAAATCTTAGTCTTAATATTTGTTTACATAAATCTCACTATAAGAACTCGGGTATAATTAATCGCTCACATTACCTACGTCACAAAAAATCTAGAGCCCGAAAAACGCCTCTTCTCACATTGTCTATCTTCTCTTTGTTATAGTATATCCCTAGTGCGTTCGTTGCTTAGAAACACTTCCAGAATCAGTTTTATCTTCCTTTTTTCGAAAATAAATATCATTTACCTTTTTTTCCTCATACAAATCCACTTTTTTGTTGTTTTCGGTGGTTTTTTTTTCGAAAAAAAAAGTTTTTTTTCTGTCATTTATTTTTGAATATATGGCTGTAAATGTACCTGACTTGACAGCCTTGGCTCCTAAATTTTTTTTCACCTAAATAACCACAAATATACATTCCAAATGAGTACACAAAAATTGGACATTTGGTATTAATTCATTATATTGATCCGGATTTTTTCGAATTCGCCCATTAAGAAAATGTATCAAGCTGGTTGTTTTTTTTTTTTGAATTTGGTGAACGTATTTTTTTGGACCAAAACTATAAGATGGATTTAAAAACTAATACGAAAAATTTCAAATATTATCTCCAATGGGTTGATATGCTTTTGATCTAAAATATATTTAGAAAAAATTACGTCATTTTGCCTTTTTTGTATTGCTAATGACGAAACACTACAATTCAGTATTAATATGTGGTTCAAGTATATTATAGTTGTATTATCTCAGAATAATATATGGGTCCTAAAACATTCTAAGAAGGAATGATCCCCAAAGTGAATCGCTCTACAATTTACTTGAATATTTCGCTACATGAAATTTGTGTTTTTTATCACATGCAGGACATCAATTCTCAGATTTCAGTCAAAAAATCTCCTGTTTCTACAATTCAAACATCTTCAGACACGCAGAACCAACAATTTTTCCTCTATTTTTCGTCGAAGTTGAGCATAAAACGGCAATTATTTTTCTTATTTTTTGTTTTCTGTGATTTTGAAAGCTCCAAACTCGATATCAAATTTTCACAATAAATTCTAGTAAAAGTGCAAAATTTCAGCTTTCAAATGCTTTATTAACCAACTTTTTTACTCGAAAATTAACAGAGATATGATTTTTTGAAGTTGACAGAAACTTTTTTGTTCGAAAATTCTTCCTCCCCCGTTTTCTCAAAAATGAAAAGTTTGCTTGAAATTCCCCCTAGCGGTTTTTCATACCTCGTGGGGTACTACAATATTCACATAGTGAGAACTATTTTCAGGGGGTCACTTCGGGGATCATTTCTTCTAAGGGTCGCATTTCGTTGTACACTCCTTATTTGACATGCCCAGGTTTTTGATAAAGCCCTAGCCTTTCTCAAAACCAATAAACTCTCAAACCGATGTTGAAATATACAGTAGATTAATTATCGAAAAGAGAAGAAAACAACCTGATTCACACGTTAATATTGGTTTTATAATTCTCGAAAATTGGCACACAAATTAACGAAATCTCACACAAATCAACCAATTTATTATTCACAAAATATTTATATTTTTTTTGTATTTTGGAGCGTTACATTTTAATAGTATCCCTATACTATTTTGGGACGTTGAGACCCCTGTGTTAGGATAGAACCTTTCTAATATTTTTTACGTCATATTCTATCTTCAATTTCTCACTTTCTGGATTCATATAATCTGTTTTTTTCAGGAAAAAAGTTATAGTTTTTTCTCTAAACTCTATTGCGCACTATTCTGATATCGAAAGCTGAAAATAGGCCACCAATCGCTGAACAAGTTGAAGTACGTTTAAATGAAAATTACGCAAAAAACCTTTTTATTCTCAGAATTTGAAGACCGTTTTCATCTGCCACCAAACTCACAACAATGATCCTTGATGGATTGAACCAAGTTGATAGGTTAGTTGAAAAATTTTCTCAGAACGGTAAAATAAAAAAAGTCAAAATTATAGATATATTTTTCCAGACCCAAAAATCCAGTCTTTCCAAAAACATCGCATGTGAACCATGAACTCCATGACAAACTTCGTCCTTCGCCGTCAAGTTCTAGTGATGAAAAAAACTTTAACAACAATCTTCAGGAGGTGACGCCATTTTGATTCAAGAATAAACAAAATAATCATGTTTTTTTCAGAACTTTGACTTGGAGATCCCCGCAGAGCAAGAAGTAATAAAGAATCCAGATCCAGAAATTGAATATTTGCGATCCAAAGCGATTCAAATGGCAACGACTTCTCAAAAGAAGTACGTTCTCATCAAAGGAACACTAGGAGCCGAGAGACAAGAATTAATTTTCGAATTTATTTGCGAGTTATTCGAAAAAGGAGAACAACTTATTGTTGTTACTCCAACGGATACTGCTCGGGATATGTTGCTGAATCTTGTCAAGGCAAAACTGATAGAGCGAGGGATGAAGATCAGTGAGACTAGTGAGTTTTCTTACAAGGGAACGTTGTGAGAAAAATATGCAGTTTTTTGACAAAATATATTGTTGAGTGCTCATCGATCTCCTGTACTTCATTTCTGCAAAACAGGAGCCCTAACTCTGAAATTTGAACTTCAAAGTTTGTAGTGAGAAAACGAAAAACCCGGTATATATAGAAGCAATTTTAAGGGCTCTAACTATATGATAAACAAGAATGAAAAATAATCTTGGAAATTTTTTTTCGACAGCCTCAAAAACATCAGAATGATAATAGTTTCGCGTATTTCAGTATTTTTGTTGCCTGCCAGTTTTTCATAATTTTTGGTGGAGGAAAAAAAGTTTAAATTTGCTGGAAGTGCTGTAATTCTTCATTTCTATACAAATCTGATAATATATATTTTTTTCAGGAGAAAAATTTACCCTATACATAGTATAGTATACCATTCATTTTTGTTAGATCATTTTTTTGCATTTCCATTATGACCTTCAGGGCTGAAAATTGTGCATTACGCTATCCGTTTCGCAAAAATGAAAATCGACATGTTGATGAGTGTCCGGAAACATATGAAATGATACAGGCCTCGTCAAAAAACTCTATATTTTCACATCACTTTCTTATTAGATGTCCAAAACTGATTTCCAAAAAACATCGAAAAAAAAACTATTTTCGGATTTTCTTTAATAAAATTTTGACCTTATTTGAACGGGATCACAGGCACAGTAACCTGAGTAAAAGAACTAAAATTTCTTATAAGATACTATTCAAATTTACAGCTTTGCTAACAGCTGATGATTATCAACATCGAATGAATAATATTATTGTGAGTTTAACCATAAGCTAAATTTTTTAATAAATGTTTTTTTTTCAGGAAGGAGAGGCTCAAAAGCATATACATGATGAGAAGAGTTTTGCGCAGTACAGGTACATGATTTGGGACCTCAAAAAAAGAGCACATGAGGTATGAAATATAGGTAAAAATTTAATCTAAAATTATAAATTTGCAGTATATTTTTAAAGACACTATGGTCTTTTTTGCTGCCATCGCAGATAATTTTTTGGAGAAGTCAAATCAAAGCACCAATTTTAATCCGAAAATTATTATTGCGGGTGAGTTTAAAAAAATGTATTGTATGATTCTCAAAACATTCTTGGTTTCAGACGAAGCTCATGCAATTCCCGCAAATGAATTTTGGCCAAAAGCAAAAGGAATGAAGCGGATTGTTATGGCTGGCGTTCCGGAGCCAACTAAATTGCTGAAAAAGTGAGATTTTTCTATATATTCTTATTCGTTAATTTGAAATGTATGTATTTTTTTAGTGGAAGAAAGGCAACTACATCAATGAATAGATTGCTCAAATATGACCATAAAGATCTTGATGTTATCCACCTTGATAACGAAAACCGTCTGTAAGTTTGGTGTTTTTTGGTGGAAACATTCCAACCCTCTGTAAACAAATTTTCATCTAAAGTTAATTGTCAAATTTCGATTCTTTTCAAAATTTGTTCACTTATAAAACTCAATCTGCTGAACAAGATCCTGAATTCATTTTTAACAGAAAAAAAGTGCATTTCATCCGGTCAGGAAAGCTAATTTTTAAAGGTGGGGTAAAGGGACTCGACAAGTTGCTCTTAAATGAATGAGCACATTTTTTTCGGTAGGACCGTCGGCGGAATCGCCGAAAAGTCTAGTTATCAAAAAAAAAAGTTCAAAGTCAAAATTTTGGAAAAATTCAACTCACGTTAAAAGTTTTCAAGCTTTTTTTTAAAGTGATATTTTCTAGAGTTTTCGATAAAAAATCCTTCGAGGGTCTTACCTAAAAAAAATGAGCTCTTCATTTAAGAGCAACATGCCGAGTCTCTTCACCCACTCTTTAAGTGTACGAATGTTAAGAAAAATCTGATTAGTTGAACCTCTGTTGTAAGCAGTTCGGCTCAAAAAAAAAATGAAAAAAAGCTGTTTGATTCTGAAACTGTGAAATAGTTTGAAACACTTCTTAGAATTTTGAAAATATTATATTACAAGGGAGGTTCAACTAGTCCCCATCTTAACTTTTACCGAAATTTTGTATACCTACTAATTTGAACCCCCTGATCAACTCGTTTCTCTGAAAAAAAAATTAAAATCCCATGGTTTTAACACTAATAAAACTCCTTTATAAAATACACACAAAAAACAAAATGTTCACGTTTTTAAATTTATTTAATTTTTGTCTTTTTTTGCGAAGGAATTCAGCATTGTTTTGGGAACTTTTTGGTGTATAACTTTTTTCAGAAGGCCAAAGGAGAAAAGTTGAATACACGTTTTTGATCAGGGGGTTCAAATTAGTAGGTATACCAAGTCTCGTCAAAAGTTAAGATGGGGAGTTGTTGAACCTCCCTTGTTAGACATTTTTGTGATAAAACCTCCTAAGGTAGTCGTCCTACTTTACCCTTTTATCAATTTTCAATAAATCAAACATTATTTTTACAGCCATAAAATGGAGAATGCCTTGAGAGGATTTCGAATAGAAGCGGAACCTTCCAACACATCCGTAGTAACCTTAGAGTTAGCCGGATTTTCGAACAAGTCCATAAAATTGGTTATTGGCTTTGGACATCCTAATGGCGAAGATTTTACAATTAATTTTAAAAACGACAGTGGGAAAAAGTCCATCATATAGTGAGTTCAACTCAGTCACAATTAAGAGTTCAATCATGCATTTTCAGTGATCTCGTGAATGTGTCGAGAACCCATGAACTGGCACCTTCTGCCGATCTTAATGAATTGGCTTTCAAAGAATTTCAATCATTGTTGCATATCTATTATCATAATGTGAATAGAATCTATTTCAATGGTTCATTTTTTGATACTGGTTTCGCAGACTATAACTTGGATATTGAGAATTTGCCAAATTTGAGAAAGTTATATGTATGTAATACACTTGAAAAATTTAATTTGAAGCTTCAAGAATCTTTGTTGGTTAGTTTTGGGCTTCATTTTTTGAATGGATAAAACAATATAATTAATTGAATTCCCAAATTATTCAGTATGTAAATCACCGAATCAAATTATTGATTAGTAGTTTGAATTCTAGTTATCAAAACATCTCGATGGGAATATTTTCATTTCAGATCCGTCATGTCACCTATCTTGTTCGTGGCCATCAATTCGGTCTCAAATATGAGCACTTTTCAGAACTGTCTGCATCTGTGGTGGAAATCCATATCGGAGATATCACACCAGATAATATTTTCCACTTTTGTAATTTATATAAAAATGGGAAAACCCGAAAAAATCTGGCCGTTTGTAAATTCAATTTACAAGATTCACACTTTAGCTTGCAAAAACTGTTGAATCTCTTGAATCCAGAAGTAATCGTAGTGGAAGCAGAGTAAGTTCGAATAAGACAATTCTGCAATCGAAACTCAATATTTCAGAAATGTACAAAATTTCAATCTTTGGGACAATACTGGGAAAAAAATTGGGTTTCGAATCCAGAAAGGAATCGAACTTGAGATGAAGTTCAAGAGAGAGGCCCAGTGAATTCGACTAGGAATTATTGAAATCATTATTGTTCGTTATGTTTATATTTTTTTATTTGTTGTTCAATATCTGTTATTAATAAATTATCAGTTAACCAAATGAAAGCTCAATTTTCCAAGACTTATGGAGTGGAGTTCAAATTTCAGATGTAATAAGAGTATTTTGTGAGATTTTTTGGTCTTGTTCGGCTTCGAAGTTTTTATTAGGAGGACTGTGCGTTTCATAAGTATGCGTACACTTTTTCAAATTGACCAAATCAGCTTGAAAAACAAGAAAATTCAGGTGGAAAATCGGAGAGAAAACACAAAAATCACGTATCTATTTTCACCTATATGTATCAGAAATTTAAAAAAATTGTCAAACTTCAGCGTTCTAAAAAATGTGGGCCTACCTGATTCAAAATTCAAAACAGAAGTCTAACGAATCTGATATCGGATATCACTAGAAGCAACTTATTTGATAGGTTTTGACAAGATATTATCACGGTTAAAAAAAAATGTCACTCCAATTTGGTTTCAGATATCGTTATATCATTTACAGGTCATTATAGACTTTTTTGTTGGCAGTCTAGTCAGTTTCATAAGTAGGAATCCACTTTCCAAGTTCACCAAATCAGCTCAGTCGTTGAATATTAACTTAATTCAAGTGGGAAAGAACTCTTGAAAATTAGGATCTATTCTTCAGCTTTATATTCGAACAGCACTAAAATCCACGGTACCAAATTAAAACAGAACCTTCATGCTGTTTCGTTCTTGATTGATTACTTAACTTTCAAAAATAGTTCATAATGACTTGAAATCGAGAATGATGATATCTGAAACCAACTTCAAGTGATATTAATTTTCAATTCTGAGAATAACTTGTCAAAACCTCTCAAATTCTTTGTATCTAATAGAAAAGCGATATTCATTACAGTTTTGTTTTGAGAGTTTTGAAATTAGGCGAACCATATTTATGGAACGCAGAAATTCAACATTTTTTTGAACTTTGACACCTCTCTGTCATATTTTCAAATTGCTACTACATCAATGTGAAAATAAATTTCAATACGTAATTATTCGTGTTCTTTCTGGATTTCAACCTGAATAGAGACAATTTTCAACGACTGAGCTGATTTGGCCATTTTGAAAGGTGAATCCATACTTGTGAAATGCCCTCAAACAATAACAAAATTCAAAGTGATGATAATTTTGACCAAGACATATAATTTCATAATTTTTTAAAACACTTACCATCTTTTTCAAATATACATAGGCATGCCTACTTGGTCATGAGATTTTGTATTTTTTTTTCGAGTTTGTTTTTTTTAAATCTTTACTCTTGTCCAATACTTTTGTGAAAAATTATTCATTCCGATCAGAATTGAAGAGTTTATGGATATTTAAAATTTAAAAAAATACAAGTGATCATTAATTGTTGATTGGGAGAAAAATGAAAGTTCAACGCTGAAATTTATGTCTCAAGACTTGACTCCGATCTACCATATCAGGATCATCACAAATTTTGATAAACTCATCAAATAAATGCCTCTTGAAATGATTTTTTAATGGGAATTCTTCCACGTAACGACCCGATGCCCAACATGTGTTCTGATATCTAACATCATCTGGTGTTACAAATGCACCACTCTTGATGAAATAACTGAGAAAAAAACAAAATTAGAAAAAAAACCGTTCATGATACGAAACTTACTCAACTAATGATCCAAATTCACTGTGGCTTGTTTCCTTCATCATCCATAAACTGGCGACAATGAAGAACTGTCTCTTGGCCCGTGAAATTGCAACATTCATTAGGGAAGCATTCTTGAAATCGTAAACCCGAGCTGAAATTTTTTTTCAAATCAACCCCTTAGAAAAATTGTAAAATCACTCACCCAATGGATTGTTGTACACCAACGAAAAAAGAATTACATCTTTCTCATCTCCTCGGAAATAACTCACAGTCCCAACTTTCACAAAGAATTCACCATTGAAACGTTTGTTGATCATTTCTTTGATCAATTTCACCTGAGCAATGGTTGTAGTGATGACGCCAATAGTTTCTTTTGGCACATAAACTTGCTTCAATAATGCAAGATGTTGGACGATTAAGCGGGCTTCTCCAAGATTATAAAATTCTCCTTCGCTATCTCTTCTTTGGAAATAACTTTGAAGGAGATTTCTATCTGTTTCTTCGCATGTATTGCACCACGTCATCGGCGAAAACCTCGCATCTTCTTTAAACTTGTTAACGAGTTTTTTATTTATTCCTGGCATCTCGCTGAAAAACGTGGACCTATGTACTATTTTTATTTATAAGGAAACACCAAACCCACCTCAATGCTCTTGAATCAGTTGTCTCAGGTATCAATCCGGAATAATACATATATGAACTCCAACCTAATATTTTATTTTGCATTCGATATTGTACATTCAGCCGAACAACATCAAAACGGTCGTCTTTCTTCAATCCCTCCAAACATAGAGAACGTCTACTCAGACTGAAAAAAATTCATTTACAATTAACAATGAATTGGTAGAACGAAAACTCACGGTTCTAAGAGCAAACTTGAAAGTGGATCGCCAGCGAGTATTACTCGTTGCATGGATTCGGATTTTTCCCAGAACTCTTTTTTGAAAACATCTTGGGCGTCATCTGAAATCGAAAATATTTTAAAATCAATGCTATACCTGAGCTCGATTAGATGTTCAACCAACAGACCCGGTTGAGATAAGTTATCTGATAAACCACTTCACTTTTCAGCTGATTGGTTGGAAATACAAACCTTGCTCAGAATTTCAGTAATTTGAGAAAAATATTTATTGACAAAAGTATTTTTTTATTATACTTTAAGCTAAGAAAACTGAAAAATTTTTGCACATAAAGAGATTCTAAAGTTACCAAACACCTACGCTAAAAGATATCCATAAGATATTGAGAATCTGCTGAACCAAATAATTGCAGAGCTGAACTAAATAATTGCAGAGCTCAACCAAGACAAGCAGTTCAGCTCAGCCGTTAGAGCATTCTAAGCTAATTGTGATTCGAGTAAGACTGACGAAAATTATTGGAAGTTAAAGGCAACACTGTCAACAACAATATCCCGAAATATTGAATCACATTATTTTTAAAAAACCGGGTTTCAGTCGTTTGAGTTCTATGGTCGAAAAAAAAAGGAATTTTTTAAATTTTATGTAAATTAATCTCTGTACATATGTATATTATGTATTTTCAAATCTGAAATTCAAGCCACTGAAACCCGTCACTTTGAAAATATAGGTTTTTTCTCATATTAATAGAAAAAAGGTAAGCATTTGAGAAATTGATACTTTTTTAGATGCTAAAAGATGCTTTGATACCTTGTTTTGCGGAACAGAGGTGTTCGAATTTCAAAAAACTATGTTTCGGTTTTTACATATCCTTTTCTGAAGATTTATAACCTCAAAATAACTGTAAGAACTCATAGCTGAAAATACAATTTTTTTCTCCAGTGAAAAACTACAAAAAACTAAATATTACTCACCCAAAACCATAATTTTCGGTTGAAAATTTGTGTATTTTCTGGGTTCATCGAAGAAGCAATCATTGATGGCAGTGAAAACAACCTTCGTGTTTTTTAGAATATGCTGAAAAAGTAGATTTTTTTTGGATTATCAATATATTTTGTTTCTTCGTACCTTATCTGCACATTTTCTTTGATAACAAATATCTTCTTCGAACTTGTTACGTTTCTCCTTATCTTGACAGTGTTCTTTTTTTGCTTCCTGGAAAATAATGAGGTAAGTAAAAATGAAGAGTTTTTTGTCAACGTTAAAACTCACAATAGCTGAAATTTTCCGGTATGATGAATGTTTATTCAGAAAGTCTTGATACTTGTTTTTATCCATCAATTCTGTAAATTCTAAGTATTATTTTAAATATCGTTAAAAAAACTCACTAGTATTATACATCGACATTCCTCGTTCCACCATTCTTTCTCTGACACATCGCTTCATTCGATCTAGCGAGTGATAAGATGGAGTTACAACAATAACTTGTTCTCCTCTGGCGACAAACTCGCAAATCGCTTCAATCTCTGTTTTCGTTTTCCCGGTCCCTGGTGCTCCTCTTATCACAACATATTTCTTTTCAGAAACGAGTGCTATTGCGATCGCATGCGACTGATCATTATCGAACATCGGATCCAATCCTTTTTTGACTTCATTTTCAGCTCGTATTGTCAATTGAAATTTCTGAAAAACAAATGATTTTTTATTTTTCTTCGAATCTAAAGTGTTGTTACCTTGAGCAATCTATTTGTCTCCTTGAACTGCTCATCGTCATCAGAATCCGATGGTAAGGGAGCATCGTTGACTGCTCTCCAGAGTTCGGGGCCCATTTTGAGGTTGTTGATTTCTGCCATTCTTGAAGAAGTTTCGGCTCTAGAAATAAAAAATAAACTATATGGTTTCCTACTAATCTGAAATACCAAATACGAGTTAGGTTATAAAAAAAAGGTAAGAAGAATTATTTTAAAAAAACACGTTATTTTTTCATACAAAGAGAACACACACAAATACATACAAAAAAAATAAAGGTTATCCGAGTGATGTAAGATTCTTGACTCCGCCCATTATCTGATTGGATGGAAAGAAAAGAGGTGGAGGATTTTTTCACTAGGAAATACCAAATCGACCCTACTGATCACTATCCAAAATTCTAAACTTCCTATAGACTAATTTTAACCACTAAAGCTTGATTTGACTGTGTTACAAACCTCATATTCTTAAATATAAACGTTCCTGGGATTCTTTTTATGTCAAAAAACCCCTTAGTATACACAATCCTGGAAAAAATCAAAATTTGAGCAAACTTTAAGGCTTTATTCCGAGCTTCATATGATTTTAATGTTTAGCACCCTGAGATCTACAAAATAATATATGCCTCATCAAAAATTTAGTATTCCAAGAATATTTGTGATCAGAAACCAACACAATAAGATCTAAAAAAAAAGGTGACCGACTGGTAGGAAGGTAAGTGTGTGCAAAAAATGTAATATAGTCAACCAGCCATCTGGTAATATTTAGAAAAGGAGGAAACACACCGATATGACATACCCATCCGGAAAACAATTAGCAAAATTATAGTGTTTGTAATATGCACCTGCGCATCTTTTTTTAGAGTTGCCGATACATAATATTATTGGTTTTTGAATAAAACGTTCAAATATGGTCAAAAATGAGATGAGGAGTTTCAAAGGT
Organism: Caenorhabditis sp. 38 MB-2015; assembly: GCA_900536415.3. NCBI lineage: Eukaryota > Metazoa > Nematoda > Chromadorea > Rhabditida > Rhabditidae > Caenorhabditis > Caenorhabditis quiockensis. The sequence goes on from LR551787.1 coordinate 35,559, forward strand.
TAATAAAAAGTATATTTTTCACCGAAAAAGTGACTAGATCATCTAGAGTTGCGTCATAAATTTGTAAAATCATAATATGTATCCAGATGAGCAAGTGTTTCTAGATTATTGCGCAATTTCGGGCGGAGGAGAGGGAGAGGCCGCCAGACACCCTTAATAAAATGAGGGAGACATGCTTCCGTTGCGCAACATTACATGAATACACCTATTTGGCGCAACACACCACTGGGCACACTTTATGATATTATACTATAAACTGCTTCTTATAAAGCTTTAAAAAAATCTAGTCTATAATACAAAATATATTTTGCTGACATAGAAACAATGAAAACATGACAAAAACGGCATTTTCAAAGGTTCTTAACTTTAGTCGAGGGTTTGTAGGAAACTGGGACTTCATGGTAGTGTCAGAAGAGGTCGGTTTAGTATAAACAAACATTTTCAGCAAAATTTAAAGGTCTAATCTCACACAAGTGCTTTGTGAACAAATGAATATCATGACTTATTTTTTAGTTTCTTTTTTAGCTATTAAATAATAAAAAACGTTCAAGAAGAAGATGAACATGGTTCCAAGAACTAGAAAAGTCCCATTTTTAAAATATTGTCATATTTTTGTCCTTTCAAAAACATTAAGATTTCATTTGGCTAACCTCTACGCTAGGGACAAGCAGAGAAACAAAATTCTACCTCCTCGAGAATTACACGATAGAAACTTCGCAAAAAAAACCAAAAAAATATGTCTCTTCTCTCTCTTGGACACACACACTCTCTAAAGATACCTATACTTCGCTGAGAAAAAAATATGTTTTGAAAAAAAAATATTTAAAAAAAGGACATCATAAAATGTTGACTTCAGCACTAAAATATCCATTCTCAAAGTTTTCATAAAAAAAAGATTAAAGAACAGTTATAACAATAGATGAGTTTTATCGACAATTTTTGATTTTCTGTAGAAACCCTAGATCAGTTTTGTACCTCTTTTGATTAACGAAGGAATATCAAAGAAAAATGAACAGTTTAAGTCAAAAATAGCAACCGCGTAGCTTTTCGAAAAATGTTTTTTTTTCTTCTATTTCTTGGTAACACAGTGTCCGCAATCATCTAATTTGTCGCGCAATTGCACACTTTTATTTGAAAATAAAAGAAGAAAACATATTACGAAATAGGTGTATTGAGAAAAGGACACTATTTTTCCTAATTCTTAGCTTCTGAACTGAATAGGAATATCCTGAAGTTGGAATCAAAATCGAAAGTCATCTTTTGGATGAAGCATGAACCGAAGCACCTGTGCATTAAAATCTGAGTTTAATTTTTCTGTGAATTTTTCTGAATCTAAAACATCAATCAGAGAGATTTTGAAAATATTAATTTATGAAAAAAGTATATAAGAATTAAAAAAAATAAATCTTAGGACTCAGGCTTTTTTTATTCCGGGACGTGTCGATGACGTTGAGTTGGACCATCCAAAAGTCAGTAGATTTTGATATGTTTTGCGTCCAATGTGGCAAGGTTCGAAAAATTGTGATTATCATAGTCTATATATGATATAATTTCCTGGAAAAAATACATTTGTTTTGTTTTATTTTGCAAAAACTGAAGTTCAAAATTCAGTAATTTTTTCCCTTAAACTTACATTTAATGTTTTTATTCCTCCATCTTGTCCTCATTCTTTTGGCGATTCTTGAGATCCTTCGAAATTCTCAAAGTCCCCGATCGAGGATAATTATAATCGTTCGATGAATAATCTGATGTTCGACCTGGCCTTTCCGGCGTCCTCGATGATCCAGGTTTATAATGCGGTGTGCCAATCGTCGATCTTCTTTCCGGTCTTGGCCTATCGTATCCGATTGGTGTCTGTCGACCAGGAGTGCCTCCATAATTCGACGTTCCGTATTCGTTCGGTGTCTGTCGACCAGGAGTGCCTCCATAATTCGGCGTTCCGTATTCGTTCGGTGTCTGTCGACCCGGTGTACCTCCATAATTCGGCGTTCCGTAATGGTTCGGAGTACCATAACTCGGCGTTCCACCAGGTGTTCCGTGATTATACATGGGAGTGTGGTTATTTTGGGGAATCGTCCCATCGTCATCATAGATTCTCGGGGTACCATATTCCGGAGTTCGAGCATATCCGTCTTGATCCTGATCCAACAAAACTCCAGACGACGTGCACGGAATGAAACCACTGTCGCAAAAATTTTTTAATTCGCTCTTCGATAAATCTTCCACCCTCAAAGCGGCCATTCTCCAAAGTTAGCGTCATTTTGGCATTTTTTGATGTTGTTGTTGTTGTTTTCGTTTTTATAAAAATATTGAGTACCATAGTTTATATATGATCTAATTTCCTGGAAATAAAACGGTTTGAAAACTGAAATTCTCTACTACATTTAATTTCTTTGAATTTTGAAAATAAGAAGGTTGAAAATCAGACATACTTTGTCATAGCTCAGAAGAACCTGGTCCTAAGAACTATAGCTCAAAAGTGTGTCTACTAGAGCAAGGTAGAAATTTCGAAAAAAAAGTTCCCTGACCTCGACAAGGTTTCATTTTTGGGAATTAATTTAAACTATTTAATTTAAACCCTCCATTTCCCCCAACTTACAGTTTTGTTTTTTTTGTTTTCCCATATTTTGCGACGTCATTCTGCTTCATTTTGGCTCTTCTTTCGAAACACTTCTTGCTCTATGTTTGATGTCTGAAACCTTTTTTCGTTCGAAACAAGAAACATTTTTTCCCCAAACTTACATTTCATTTTTTTATTCCTCCATCTTGTCCTCATTGTTGATTCTTGGCGACTCTTGAGATTCTTCGAAATTCTCAAGGTAGTCCACGATTTGCAAAATCATTCTGAAACATTTTTTGTATTGCTAACCCAGAAGTGGATAAAAATTACTCGGTCAATTTTTCGTTGGCATAGTTTGTTGTTGTTGAACCATTTCATATCCATCCCAGCATACTTGCATGCATCTTTCTGTGAACAAATCCATTTGACACAGACTGTTGTTGTTGTTGTCATTTAATAATAATAATAATATATACAGTACCATAGTTTAAATATGATGTAGTTTTCTGAAAAAATACATTTGATTTTTTTTTTTGAACGCCCAAAAGTATGTTTTAACAGCTCTGAAGATCCTTTTCCTAAAAAATCAGGTTCAAAAATATGTAATGGAAAAACAGGAAAAAATTTCATCAAAACAATCCCTCAATTTTCAAAATAAAATTTGGAAGTCAGATAGATTTTGTCAAGAAAAAAAATCATTTGGTGGAGTGAGCTGATTTTTTAATACTATTTCTTTGTATCTCAAAAATACCACCTCTATAGGATTGTTAGAAATAAGCCCAGCTTAACAACTCACTTGTATTAGTTTTCTTTTCAATAAATATACATTTGGATTTATATCCAGATGGAAGTTTCATTCCAAACCCATTTCATATCCATCCCAGCATACTTGCATGCATCTTTCTGTGATCCGGTCTTCTTTACATTGTTGTTGTTGTAATTTCATAAAATTATATTGAGTACCATAGTTTATATATGATATAGTTTTCTGAAAAATACACATGTTGAAGGAAGGGACTCGACGAGTTGCTCTCAAATGAAAGAGCAGATTTCCTTAGGTCGAGGGTTTTCCTCTTTTTTTGTTTAAATTTTTATTCTAAGAAAATTATAAGATTTGGTGGGAGGTTGTTGATTCATTTAACTCAGATCTTCCACTAAAAACCTCTAAAAATCATTAAACTAGACAAAGTTTGATTTTGTTTTTTTTTAAAGAAATATTAGAACCTTTTTATTTTAAGCCTCATAAATGTTCGAAATTAAAAACAAAAAACAAAACAACTCACTTGTTGTAGTTTTTGATCGATCCATTCCACACCAATCCCATCTTTCGTCCAATCAGTCGTTGAATTCCAAGTTTTTCCCGAATAACTTGTTGTTGTTGTTGTTGTTTTAAAATAATATCAATTCCCATAGTATAGATACGGATTTCTGATTTCTGAAAAAAAGAACCATGCTTGTTCAATTTTCGAAATCATCAGGGTTTTTCAAGGTTTAATTCTTGCAATTTTTGTGCATTGAAAAAATATTTTCTAAAATGTCAAACTGAAGTTCAGCTTTGAGATAGAACGACTCTCAAGTGTCCTCATTAGAACTCACTTCTTAATTTTTCATCATTAAAATTGGTTGAGAGCCGAATTCCACCTCCTACGCCAGTTTCATTTCCATATAGGAAGATATTTTGTCTCCATTTCAGCATAGCTCATGGCCGTCGTTGTAATTATTGTTTTTTCTTGAAAATAGTGATTCCCGTAGTATAGATACGGTTTGGGTTTCTGAAAAAAATGACCAATTAAAGTTTACAAAACGCGAAAATCTAGGTCACTTTTTGTTGGATAAAATCTATGGGCCTACCAAAAAAGAAAGAAAAAATTCCAATAAAGGATAGGTAAAATAATAAAAAGAGCATATGGCAATTTTCGAGACTTTTCTCTACTTCCTCTTGGTTACGCACATTTTCTAAAGATACCTATAATTTGTCATGAAAAAGGGGATTAGTTTTGAAAAACAGGGGGCGTTGAGAATTTAATTAATTTAAAAAGGAGAACATAAAATATTGACCTTCTCACCACCAAAAACCTCAAAAAAGTTAAACAATTCACCTTTCATCTTTCCCTGAATTGTCAACTATTAAAAAAAATAGTTTCAAATCTGACCAACCTTCCAGAATTCCTAGCACACCTTCTTTTTCTCATCATAGTAGCGAAACTTTGATGAGTTTTGGTGTATTGGGTCGATATTGATGCATTTTTTCATTGATTGCTCTAATATAGATAGAGCTCCCCTGTAAAAAAATGGACTAAAGAAAAAAAATATTATGACAAAATAAGAAACGAAGAAAGGGACAATATTCTCAGAAGTTTCAGAAGCTATAAATTGAAATGTTCCTAAAATTCAGAAAAAAATCGAAAATTAATATCCTGATAGATAAGTTTTCAACGTTTTTTGAAGTAATAGTATCCAGAATCAAAAAAAATCGATTTTTTCTTAAACCGATATTGAATAACCGGAAAAATCGATAGTTAACCGTCTAGTTTTGTTTGAAATTTAAAATTTAAAAAAAACAAATCCATAAAACATTTTATATTACAAAAAGATCGCAAAAATTCAATAAAATTGAAAGATGAGTAAGCGAAACAACAAAAGTTTTGTGTCTTTCGCGTCGCGGTTGCTCAAAAAAAAACTTTCAAGAAGAAACGAAGCGACCGCGATGCGTTAGTGAGTAATAGACCGCATCGCACTCAACGACATAAAACTGTTTTTTTTTTCCTTACACATCTCTCGATTTCGAATTAAATATTTGACATTGCTTTGCAAGTTGATAAAAAGGATATCAAAGTTCGAGAGCCAGAAAAAACAAACAATAATAAGAGGCCATTCATTGGCAAAAAAATATGAAAATATAAATGTGTCTAACTGTCTCTGGTCTCTATTCTTTTTCATGTATTCTGCCAAGATTATCGAAACAATTTCGAAATTAAGTAAAGGAGAAAAGGACATATCGCAAGCACACATCTGGCAAATGGAGAACTATTGATTTATGCACATTCGTGTCTCCTCTGGGCTACACGCTCTTCTTGCTTGCAAAATACAAGAAAAGTTTTTTTGTGTTCTTAACAAAATATCGATTATGTGAAAAACATTAGGATTGTGAGCAGAATATAGATATAAACAGTACAACCAAAAAAAACAAGAAGAATAGAGAGAAAAATATTATAAAAAATACCCAGTCTCGATTTGTCGACCTATCTGGATGTGATATTTCGAAATTATCAATAGAAAATGAATCATCGAAAATTGGCCTAGGTTTTGCTCGGAAAGTTCGGCCATGACTTTTTTGTTGGATTTTTTCTATTTTCTGGATTTCTGTTCGCCTAAACTTGAAAAATATGACAATCTAACAACAGTGGGACAAAATTCGAGTTTTAATCGATTTTTGAGGTCGAAAAGTAGCTTATTCGTACTGTAATAGTTACTAATGCCTTATGAAAATGATTCGAACAACTGGTTGTTATAGCAACACAACCTAGGTTCTTTTCAGACATAAAATCCTCTTTTTTCAAAATCAAAAATTGATTTTCGAACGGGAAATTACTATAATTGCTAGAAGTACACCAGAAAACAAGTTCTCATATTTTTTAAAATACAATATTCAAGAAAATTATGAAAAATAACCTTTTTTTCTTCAAAAATAGACTTTCAAATATTTTTATTTATAAAAAAGAGAGAAGGAGGAAAATCTGCTCTATTGAGAAAAGGGGGAGGGAAACAACGCGATGCCCTTTGGTGAACTTGTTTGTTTACTTTTCCCATTCAACCCAGCTGTTTTTATGAAAAAAAAAACAAATTTTTGTTGTTGTATTGTAAATGTTTATTGTTTTTCTTTGATATTCAAACATTAAGCTTATCGAATTACAATATTTTTATATTTTGTTTCGTTTCAAATAAAAAAGTAATTTTTCAGAAGAAGGAGTATTTAACAATTTCTTCGATTTTGGGCGACAGGAAGGAAAAAAAAATTTTTTTAACATTGATTCTATCAGAAAACTCATTTTCACTTACGAATTTTTACCCTGTCATAGGAGAAAATTAGGGAAAGAAAGCGGATAATCTAGTTCTCTTTAAACTGACGATAAAATCAAGTTTCTTGCACCATTATGAGCCATTGCTTTTCGGTGAAAATTCTAGTTTAGGTAGTTTAATAAATTTCTAGATTTTTCACACATTCACATGAGACAACAGTTAATATTCTGAGATTTCATAAAAATTTGTGGTAATTTGTATGGTTTTTTCTCTGATACGAAAAATTCAGCTGCTCTGATTTCTGAATCATCCATCTTATGTACATCTTCAGTTTTAGAGTTCAAAACTTTGAACAGTATTTTAAAAATTATGAGGTAGAAAAAGGTTGTATTTTCAGATCAATTGGAAAACATCCGAGACGTAGAAGAATGGAACCTTCAATGGCTTAATGCTGGTGGATCTAACGGCAAACAAAAATTCAAATCAGGTTTGTGGAATATATCCTCATTAAATAATTATTTTCTTATTTTTAGAAGACACACTTTCAAACGACAAACCGCATTGGGTCCATATTGGAGAATTGACAGTGAAAAATTTCAAACATTTTATGAATTTATTGAAAATTGATTAAATGAATGAATTATAAAAAAATGATGATGATGATGATTGGTATGGGAGAATAAACATGTATGTTTGAAAATGAAAATATAGCAATGGGATTGGGATTATATATTGTTATTTGGCTCGTAAAACATGTGAAGATTTACTCGCTTGAATTTTGCTTCTCCGATTGAGTAGATTCGTTGTCTTGGACCTGATCATGGGTGATTACTACATAATCTGAAAAAAGATTTTTGAATACATGTTCTTGAGACAAAAACTCTTTAAGACTTTGTCCCTGCCCAAAGATCAACAATTATATGGAATTTCCAAAAAACCGGTGCAAATTGATAACAAAAACTATGTACCATTTAGATAAAGGGACATGATTTTTATCTACCACAATGTCACGTTTCATATTTAGTTTTTTTAAAGATTTTGTTGGTCTGAAGATCTATAACATACCGTCGAGAATTGAAGCCTCAGGCGACATCTCAGAGTCTTTTTCAAAATCATAATGAACCACACGCTGAAGAAAAAAAACAAAAAATTATGAATATTGAGTTCCAGTGAAGCTTACATTTTCCTCGTCTATTCTCATGTACCTGAGAGTTTTGGGTTTGGCTTCTTGTAAACCTTTAAATGATCCAATGTCTCCATATTTTGCTGTTGGCATGTCACTGAAAACAATGAATAAATTCATAAAACCCCATTTTAAATTTTGAACTTACACTCCTCTCTCTTTCAATTTTTCCAGCAATTGTTCAACTGGTAAAGAACGTAAACGATTGCTTTCGAAAATCTCGACAATCCCAGAAGCAGCATTCATTTTGCTGTTTCTTGGAGTGTATTTTATTTTACCAACTATATCTAAAATAGAATGTTCTGTTACAATGTAACGAACAATACGCTGAAAATAATAACACATATAATATTAAGGTTCCAGTAGGGCTCACATTTTTTTCATCAATTTGCAAATATTGGAGCGATATTGGTTTCTTTTGTTTCAAGTGTTTCAATTCTTCAAGAGCATCTTGTTTTTCCGATAAATCCCTAAAAGTATCTATGAATCAAATCAATTTCGAGAAACCTAAACTCACAATCCAAGTTGCTTCAATTTCTCGTTCAATTCTTCAATTGTCAAAGACTCTAATTTATTGCACTCGAAAACTTCAACAATGAGATCAGCCATTCTTTGTGAAGATTTCCTGATATTTCTTGCATGTTCCGCTAGCATTTTTTCAACCAATTCTATATCATAGTCCACCTCGGATGTGATTGCAAGCCATTGGTCCTGTAAAAATATCTTGTATATGTCAATCTTGGACAAAACGATTACCTCTCTGACTTTTTGAAAATTATCTGGGTAGTTGGAAAGAAAGTCTTCCAAATTTTGAAAGTCAAAATTTTGGATCACAGGAAGCAAACTGGCACCCTCGATGTTGCTGAAAATTATAGTATATGTAGAAAAAAAAGAATGGATTCTAAAATTAGCAGAATAGTTTTTTTTTTTAAATAATAGCTTAGATTTGTTGGATTTGAACCGATAATTCTAGTTATTTAGCTGAATTTACAAAAATAAAATAAAAATTCATTGCTCGAGAATGGATTTGAACCTGCGACCTCCTGTGTGCCAAACCAAAACACAATCAACACACTAAAGAGGACAGCATTGAAGGTAGCTTGTTTTCCATAGATAATATGGGAAAAATGGGAAGAGGAGGGGTTGTATGTTATAATTTTTTTGAATGTGCTTGTTAAAAAATACTCGAATGAAGTTAACGGCGTTTTTTTAACTTTTACAGGGTTGCTTCGAGTTAGAATGTAAACGGCCTAGGGTTGTAAATTACCTAGGCAAAAAAACTAGACCTGAAAAAAATTTGGCTTGTAAAAAACTAGGTTTGTAAAAAATCAAGCTTGTGAAAAAGGGGTTCTCCCTAAAAAACCTGAAGAACTTACTTGTATCGTCTTTGAATATCTTCAGTGGACAAAGTCTCATTGTTCCAAACTTTCGGGCTTGTTATTTTTCTAATAAAATCTTTAAGATCCATTGTCTGTGAAAAAACAATCTATAATCAAGCAAACATTCTCAAAACGAATTTTTTGATAGAAAAATCAATACAGCGAACAGAATAGATGTAAAGAATGGCCAAAAAGAACAAAAAAATAATGATCATTATCAAATACATGAGCAAACAACCATTCGAATTGATTATACCAAAAAAGGCATATTTTTCTCATAATTTTTGCGTGCATATATGTATGTGATATATGCAAAAGAAATGACCGCTTTTTGCAGCTGTCTAGTCAAACAGAAAAGATTATTAAAAATGAAGAGATTAACGCAACTAATTAGTTTTTGCACATGTAAAATCAAAGGATTATATGTATGTATATGCGTATATATATATTTGAAAATTTTTAGATGGATTTGTGGCAGTTTTTAGGACCTGTGAGCTATTTTGTGAGACTCTATCTGAAAAATTACAAATCTCGAATTTTTTTCTGAAAATTGTGAAAAATAATTTTTTATCCAAGAAATGTTTAAATGTCCTTCTAGGTTAGTGAAAAGCTAGATTTCTCGAAAAAAAATAATGTTTGAAGACTGTTTTTTCCAAAATATAGTGAAACTTTTAAAAATTCGCAGAGGGTCTCAGAATAGATGAATTTACTTCAAAAATTGTTTTTGAACGTATAAAAAAAAATATGCAAAGAAATGGCCAATATTTTCAGCTGTCAAACACGAAAATATGTAGAAATATGGATAAAAAATAATAACTTTATTATATTATTCGTGTTTCTATTTATTAGCAAGAATTTTCCTAATTTTTAACTAAAACTCAATAAATTTATCATGAAGTGGAAATAAACTGTGCTATTTTTTTTTCTAAATATTGGTAATTTTTTTGTGCTCATCAATAGGTTTCCCAATCGACTCTTTAACTTCTCAATTGAAACAAAACAAGATATAACAAAAAATATATACATAAAAAGAGGGATAAGTCAAAAAAAAAGAACAGGTGAGCGTCGTTGAGCTAGGTCGAATAGGTTAATCAAATGAAAGGGAGTGGGTGGAGAGGGAAGACCTTGACATAATGGCCCTTTTTTCCACGGTGTGCTGTTCTCTATCCCCCCCCACTCCAAAAAATGTGAGAGAAATAGAGCAACACGGTAGAGACGGATTAAAAAATATCCAAATGTAAAGTTTTCTACCTTTGGACATATTTATATAACTGCAAAATATGGGTCCAAACTAAATTTTATTAAATGATCTTTTTATTTTTTTGGAACCATTGGAAAAGAAATTTAGTGGGCGAAGCAAGCAGTCTGAAAAAATCAACTATATACCTTCAGTTTTGGTTAAATATAAAAATGTTTAGCATTATAATTTTAAATTAGTTGCTTACATCTTGTTCCACTGGGCCTAAATTTTGATACATTGTCGCGAACGCTTCATTTAACCATAAGTCAGGGTACCAAGTTACCAAATTTCCAAACCATTGATGAGCTATCTCGTGTGCTACAGTTAATTGTATTTCTTTCGTATCATTTCCAAGAAGCCGTTCAGTTCTGAAAAAAATGATTGTTTGTTTGGTTAACTCCAGAATATTTTTTTCTCACTTGAAAATTATCAAACCCCAGTTCTCCATTGGCCTACCTATGCACACCGCTTGGTTCCGTGTTTTGATGAACCTTGGATGAAAGCAATTTGGAATGTTGAAATCACACATCCTGTTGGAACTAGAGCACTCTCAAATATGGCTGAGAAACAAGTCAAATCATTCAACTATGATATGAAAACCACAACTTTCTTCCCAACACCTATTATGTCATTGTACCTACTTGCCTTAGCAATTTCCGATTTGGAATATGTCAGTGATTATTCAGAATCTGGAACACTTCTGAGAATTTTTGCACCAAAAAATAAACTAGGAGAGACAAAAATTGCGATGGAGACAGCATTGGAGAGCCTGAGTTATTTTCAAAAGACGTTTGGCATAAAATACCCTTTATCAAAATTAGACCTGTTTCCGATAAATAAATTTATTTTCGACGCATGGTTGGAACAAGTTGGACTACCCTTTGTTACTGTTGAAGATTTCAATGAGACACATTACGAACTAACCCAAAAAAGATATGATAATGGAGTTTTGGATAGCTATGATGAGCGGATTCCTACACCAAAATGGAATTATACCTGGTTTATACCTATTTGGTATGAACAAAACGGAACAAAAGTCCTAGTTTGGGTGAAACCAGGTGTGTTCCTGGTTTATGTATGTATACCTTTGAAAACCATAAAAATTGAAATAATAGTATTGAAGTGATAAAATAGATAGTTCATCATTCATTATTTTACCACCGGTTACTTTACCACCCTTATTTTGAATAAGAGTTGCACTTTTCCCGTTCATAATGAATCATCATCCATGTCGCGTCTTCTCCTTTTTTTTTTCGTCTACACATTCCGCGTTTTCTTTGAAAAGTGTCAAAACAAAAAAAGGTGAAGAAATTCGCCCGCCAATTTTGTTTTCAAATTTTCTCTCTCGCATTAGGCAGAGTTTAATGTTTCTCATTTTTTACACGGATTTTTTTCTTTTATTTATTTTTTAGTTTTTGTTTGTTTCTAAACGGCGTTCTTTTAAAAGAAGTAGGTTTAAGGTCGTTTTTCATATTATATCTGAAAATTATACACGTTTTACTTGAGGATAATCAATATATTCAATTTACCCCTATCTCTATTTCATTAAACTGAAGCTAATCACCTGAATACCCACTCTTTCAATTCTCAAAGTATAACAAATTCAATACACAAAAAAATTGCGAAATATAAAGAAAAAATATTATTTTTGAACTCCAAATTTTTATTCAGATTGGCTTTGTTCGATTTACAAAGAAATTCGAAAAATAATTTATTTTTTGGAACAACGTGGTGATATTGATTTTGAATGGATGTGAGCTGCTTCGGACTTTTCACGTATTTTACGTGAAAAATCGGAGAGTACGGTTTTTGCTGAAACTTTCAACCGAGAGAGATTTTAGAATGGCGAACAATACATTGATGTTGATTTTTCACGTTAGAAATCTTTCACCCGAGAACTCACGTATTTTACGTAAAAATGCTTTTATAAAACTTGAGGAAAAATATAATTGGAAAAATGAAAATTATATCTCATTTTAGCTTGATAAATCATTATCATCAATTTCAGCAAAAAACCGGTCTCCTCCATTTTTCACGTAGAATACGTGGAAACTCGGGTATGTGAAAAATCAATATCACCACGTTGTTTGAAATTCCCACTCCTCCAGAAATTAAATTATTATTTCAAAGTTCTCAAACTTTTATATACCCATTATCCTCTCAAATTTTTCTATATCAAAAAAGCTCATCATCTTTGTCCTCCTCGTTCGTTTTTTTCTCATCTAATTAGTCTACACTTCTAAAAGCACCAACCGATTTTACAACTACCGTTTGTTTATATAAACAAAGCGGTGGGTCTTGCTTCTCAAATAAGTTCTGCGCAGTTCACACATGTTCATATCTCTTTTTTTTTTGACTTGTGAGGACCTCTTATGTTATTGTTATTTTTTATTCAATCTGTAACCTTTTTTACCTAAAAATAGTTTCAAATATGCCCCAAACACACTTTTTTGTGCGTGTTGCTAGGAAGCAGTCAAATATTTTTCATACAATTGATTAATAATAACTAAGTTCCGGATTATGAGTAACTATGTAGATTAAAAGTTGATCTGTTGTTTCATTTCTCAATTAATTTTTATATTTCTAATGAGCGAAAAAGAGAGAACGCAGGTGTATTGCGGTATATTCATTATTGAATCCTTTTTGTATACTAATCTGTTTCCTAATTCAAGTGCGAAATGTGTTCGAAACTTTTTTGTTGATAAGATCAAGATATTCCAAGTTCACTATAAGCATTTGTGAAAATGTCAAATAAGGACCACCTGTGTTTTTGAAAATTGGAGTTATTATTTTCGATTTTAAAGATATTTCAACGAGCATGGGAATAATATAATATGTTTAGACTTAAGAGGTTTTTCACAGAACTGTTTTCTTTTTTTTTAGAACCTAGAGATATTTTTATGTGAACCAATAATGTATTGAATCTGAAAAATATGGAAGTGGGTGCTTCTTGATACAAAACAAATATTAATTTCATTTTTGAAAGAATTATTGTTTATCGTTTTTGTAGTGGTTCCAGCAGTATATAAAGGTCCTTAAAATGTAGAGATTTTTAAAATTATGAATTCGGATTTCTATTTATAAGTCAAGATCACCCTGTTTAGGTTTATTTCTGAACCGAAACTACAAAAGTTTTGGGTTATTGATATCATATACATAGTAGTTTTGATATTCAAAAAATTTAGGCCGAATTATATATCTTCAGAAGCTTCTTTTTTGAATTAGCAATCAAAAAAAAAAATTTCGTACCTGAATTTATGATGTGCTAACATCTACATAGCAGATTGTTTCTATTTCTTACGTTCTCTTTTTTTCAATTTGGGATCTTCAGAATTTTTAAAAAGTTTTTTACTAGTACACGATGGTTCTCACACTCTAGAAATAAATATTATTTTTTTGCAGTAATTATTTTATCCAGCGATTGTTACTTTTTTCTAGAAACTTAATTCTAGATTAATTTAGACACATCCTTTCTTTTTTTAGAAATCTCAAACAAAACCCTAACATTTTTTTAAACGTTTCTACTCTAGAATTTAAAATCACTTTCATCATTTTCAGTTTTCATTTGAAATGGCTAAAATTTCAACTGCCAAACAAGCAAAGAAAAGGAGTGACGATGGCGTCTTTGAAGTTGAAAAGATCGTCAATCAACAATTGAAATATGGACTTCTTTATTATATTGTTCAATGGAAAGGATATCCGACAGAGAAGAACACAGCCGAGCAACCTCATCGCTTGATGTGCAATTCGGAATTGAAAAATTTCAGTGCAGAAACTTTTCAAAAACGATTCGACAATTCGAATATCAGAGAGATTCTTGAGACAAGTTCCACAATGAGTGATGAAAAGTTTTTGGGTGAGTTTTCTTTTTTTTTGATAACAAATTTTTTTTTTTGTGAATGACAGGATCAGGAAATTGCTTGGCGGCTATTGGTAGATGGTACATTTCTCGTTCAACTCTGACATTTGCCGAACAATCCCCGCTTGATTCATATCGCCGTTTTCTAGCAGTATGTTTATTTTCTGAATATACATACCTCAATATCTTCTTAATATAAATGTTTGCAGGCCATGTTGTTCCTCGAAAATGAATGGGCGATGTACACAGTGCCCACAATGGATTTCTTGATTTCGGACATCGACAGATACACTTCTGAGTTGATGTCGCGGTTGGTGGATTCGCCGAACTATCCAAATATCTGTGTGAGTTATAAAAAGGGGAAAAAAAAAACGTTTTATTTTTGATAAAAATTTGTGTATGTATATACCAAATTCACTCTCCTGATCACGATCCCGTTGTCCGGATTTCATATAGACTCTTCAGAAAAAAATTATGAGCTCTTGAAGTAATCTTATCTTCTAATGGTTTTTTACCCATTCCATTAGTATTTTGACTTAAAGCTTACACCAATTGATAATAAATAAAATGCATAATCGATTACGAACATTTTGAAATCTAAACAAAAATTGAACCTCACTCGAAACACTTTAAGGTTTTCAATAGTGCTTTTCAAAAGTAGTCTATGTTATAAAATCTCTTTCAATACGATACACACAAAAACAACAAAAATGAGACAAAAATGTCAAAAACAATAAGTCTGTGGGAAATTTGGACTACAAGATCGTGATCAGGAGAATAGATTTGGTATGCACGCAAATTTTCATCAAAAAGAAATTGTCAAACTTCTGACAAGTCCCATGTTAGGAGAAAGGTTAAAAATGTTAAATTTGGTCTTCTGAATATTTAAAATCATGCTCGATCCTAGTGTAAGGGTTCCAGAATATTATAGTTCCAGAAAAGTTCATACTATTTTTTTTCGAAAGTATCAAAGAAATAGCGACCCTGGAAAAAAATAAGGGTCCAAGCTGTTTCATATTTCAACTTTTCTTAAAGATTAGAAAATTTTCAAAATAATTGTGATAATTTTCGTAATATCAAACAGTGTGTTTTCCGTACATGTTATTATAAGAATTCCTAGTTCTGAAATTCATATCCGGATCATCATTCAAACTTAAGACCTTGATATTTTATTACTTGCATTTTCTCATCAGATTCCTGGCTGTGATTGTCTTCAAAATAAACTATATTTTCAACCCCAAAATATACCTTGAATTAAACTAATCTAAAAAAAATATCCGTTTCAAAATACACATTGTACACACCACTGGACAAAGTGAGACCGAAAATCACTAACTTTTCTTTCGAAAACTCTTGGGTGGCCCAACCACCATATTAATTAGGAACCCCTATATTAACCTTGGACCCTCCTTGGATGAAACCAAAGATATGTCTTATTAAATATTATATTAATTTCAGATATCATTTGGATCCGAAACCCCACATCCTTCCAAATACATTCCGCCTCCGCCACCCCATTTCTCAATAACGTTGGACCAGCTCCACGAATCTAGCGATTCACAAGTCACAAAATCGAAGGATCAAGGATTCGATGGTCTCCATCCATTTATGGAACTGACCGAAGGAAAAAGAGCGGAGAATTCAGAGAAATTGGGGATGGGAGCAAGACAACCGGAACAACTCGAATATCCCGAACTCTTGATGTTAAAATACATCAATGATTCTGGATGGGTATTGGTATCAGTGAATCCAGTTCAATGTGGAAGTAGAATGATGGAATTATGCGGGGTGGTAAGAATATTCTTTATTCACAATGAAAAAATGATGAATTTTTTATAGATCCGGGATGAGGCAACGGCACACGAATCGTATATTGATTATGGATTCTTAATCTCCCATACATCAATCTTTCAATTGGGCAATAGTGGGAGAATTTTGGACCAAACATACCTTTATGATTTCTCCAAATTTATATCGCACTCGGTAAGTGATATATTTTCCAAGTATTCAATAGATATCGTTTTTCAGTGTGATCCGAATTGTTCTGTGAAGTTGGAAGAGGTTGAAGGGCCACTGGAACAAGATGATGAGCCAATCCCAAAACTCGTCGTTGTCGCCAATCGGGATATCAAGGTAAGAATTTTGAAAAATACCTGCTTCAATTTTCACATTTCTCCTGAATTTCAGAAAAATTCTCCCCTCACCATTGATTTTTTCAAAGGTTTCGAAAATGATGTCAATGGCTTTTTTTCTCGAATCAAAAACCCGAGTGTTCGAAGTGAGTTTTATGAAAAACTTCCAACTTCTATTCATGTAAAAATTTTTTACAGGATCGAATGGGCGTTTGACGTATTTACAACAGCAAATGATTGGGTTTATCGGGTGCACTTGTAACTCGGAGAATTGTAGACAGGTGAGATTTGTTTGTGATTTTCTATATTTTTATGAATAATTGATATTTTTAGGTTTTGTATGTTGATAGAGCAACGGCTCGATGTGGCGAGGACAAGCGAGAGGAAGTGTTGAGAAATGTAAGTTATAAAATCATAGAATTGAAGAAAACTTTTAAAAAATAGAAAAAAACTGGGAACTTTCATTCAATGTGAAAGTATTCTAGAATTTTTGGAATTTTTTTAAATGATATTTAGTTTAATTTGATAATTTTGACGAACGAGGGAGTGGTGTGAAAAAAATGTGGAGTTTTTCGAATGCTGATCAACCTCACGTTTTTCATTTTTACGAAACGAAATTCTAAGTGCCCGATTTACAGCTTTGATGTTTACACTGAAAGTACAAGCTCTTGGAAAAACTAAACTAGACTATAGGGTGGTTTTTCCCCTGAAAACCCCTAGGTAATCAGTTTTGCATTAAAAAAACAATTATAACAACAAAAAAAAAGAAAACTGTTATGTAAAATAATAATAAAATACGTGAAAATATATTCATTCCGTGTTTTTAGTGTGTAGATGATCTAGGTTCTAAAATTCACATCCTGATTTTGCGATTCATATGAAAGAAATAATCTAGGATTCTTTCTCATACTTGATTACCCTATAGCTAGGTCCCAGCCCCCCCATAAAGTTTAGGACTGAAATTTCAAAATAAGTTATCTCGGTTCACAAAAATGAACAACAGGATGTTAAAAACAGTATATTTTTCTATAAAACCTTTTCATCCATTTTCATCGCAACTATATTCGCATAATGGACATTTCCAGCTCCCCGCCGATCGACAGTTCAAGGGATCGAAGATTGACATCGGTTATCAATAAATTTCATTCTTCACACTCTCGATTCACCCGTGTTCAACATCATCTCCGAGTTCCTTTCGATCATCATAAAATCCCCGCCAGCAGCTCTTCTATATTCAAAAACGTTTTTGGTTATTCTTTCCCATTTTTTGTTGTTGTTCGAACTTTTTCATACCAACTAGTTGTTGTTATCCATGATTTTGCTAGACTCTATCTAAGTTTTCTCAACAGCTTCATCCCGAATATCTGCATATCATTCCTTGTTTTAT
Organism: Caenorhabditis sp. 38 MB-2015; assembly: GCA_900536415.3. Lineage (NCBI taxonomy): Eukaryota > Metazoa > Nematoda > Chromadorea > Rhabditida > Rhabditidae > Caenorhabditis > Caenorhabditis quiockensis. The sequence continues at coordinate 53,319 of LR551787.1, forward strand.
TTGTTTCTATTTTATTTGTTTCGTTATTGGTTTATAACTGTTTTCTGGTTCTCCCTTTTTTTCTTGTTCTCCCTTTTAACTTTGTTGTGTTTTTGAAATCATGACTACCTCATTGCTCCTTCTACTACCTAAAACTTGAATAAAAATTGTGAAAATAGACTCCTATCAGCTTCAGGAAGAAAGTATCGATGAAGATCTTTGGAAAATCGCAAAAACTGGTAAAAAAGGTAAATTCAAGATTTGAATAAGTAGATTTGACAGAAACATTTTTCTAGAAGATCAGCTAACATTTGGAGAAATGTGTCAACTTTTCAAAACCGCCAAATAATTAATGCGTGTTTTAATTTTTTTTCTTCATCTGTTGTTTTTTGTTGTATCCCAGTTTTTGCACTATCATAGTATTTCTGTTTTTTTTTCATTCCGAAATTGAATTCATAATACTCAATCTCTGAAAATTGCTTGTTTCCTGTTTCATTAGGTACTTTGTGGTCAAACATACACCAATCATTTTGAAACCTGATCAGAAATTCTCCTAAAAACTCCTAAAGAATTTTTAGGAAATATTTTCAGCTCTTATCTCATGTTTTTGGATGAAACAAAGTGCTGAAAACCCTAGTCTTCATCATAATATCATTTTTGATGACATAAAATCAACAAAAAAAGCCATAAACTTGTCGAAAAATGCACTTTTAAAAGCTCTTTCGAGGAGTCTGTTTGATTTTTGAGTTACGGGATCATGATCAGAAAGGTCAATTTGATATACACACAAGTTTTCATGAAAACTGCTATGCATGTTCTCTTGCTAGAAATAAATATTTCTTTCATCTCTGATATTTTCAACTTTTTTTCCATATATTTTTGATGATTATGTGTTTTTTCATGTGTTGTGATGTTTAAATTTGGAAAATAAAATTGTACAAATATATGGTGAAAACGTGTAGTTCGAAAATTATATTGAAGCTAATCCATATTATCTAGTGAACAGCACATCCTCTCAAATTTTTTCTCCTCTGCTTTACTAATAAATTCTTCTTGCGCTTAAACTAGAAAAATTCATCAAGAACTTTGTTTTATTGATTGTGAGGGTTGTATAAGTGGCCTGAGTTCTCATGATTTTATGTATGATTTACAATGTCTTAATGCCTCCTATAAAAAAAGACACCAAATGAAAAATGATCAAAGTCATTTTTGTTATCAGTATATGAAGACGAACGGTGTCGTCTCTTCTTTCAATCAACTTACTGTTCGTATATTTTTTGTCATTTAATATACTTATATTTCTCTATGTGGAAGTTGTAGGACCTAGTGAGGTAGGAAAAATGATGGAAGGAATTTGTGAGTTTAATTTTCGTTTACGACAAAAGCGCTATTTTCAAAGAATCATATCTCAGCTCAGAATTATCAAATCAAGAAGATTGAAATAGAAATTTACGGCAAAAATTAAGAGGTTAAACCGAAAACCCAACTGAATTTTTGAGCTGAAATTTTGTTCGAACATCACTGATCTTTTGAACACCAGTGATATTTCTAGGGTAATTTTAGACGCTGAATCCGATGAACAACATCCCAAAGTGTATTCGTAAGGTTCAAGGCGTCTTCAGCACAAAAAAAAGTGTACAAAATTTTCAATTCCAATGGAACCTAAAAAAAATATTGTCTACAATTTTTTTTTTCAAAAATTGGAAACTAGGGTTACCTCTAACAGTATAAATATTTTTAGGGCATATATGTACTTTCGACTTTTGTTTTTTGTCCAACCTAATTAAGAACGATTAACATAAAAATTGTTGGTTTTTTTTATTAGGGGATTGTAAATTTTACTTACTGATAAGACTTTTATTTTCTTCATTTTTTATTTTTTTTTAATTACTTTTTTGTCATACTGAATGATTAGAAGTTCACTCCTGGGATATTTTCGGATTTTGAGAAGAACCTGAATATTTGAACTAGTTTTAAATGAGAATTCTTTAAATATTTTACTTTTATGTATGTTTTTTTTGAAGTTTAATTAGATAATTCTGTCACCCAATAGATATTTTCAGTTCAATTTTTAGGATCAAATAAATTTTGTGGGCATAAAAGAACCAAAATGCATAACTACCTACAATTCTACTCAAATATCCTGATTTCGGGGTTGTGTTCAAAACTTTGGTTGAACATTATTTCATTTTTTTCCTGATTTTTAGTTTTTTTTTTGTATTGTCAATTGGATTTTCTGGGATCATTGGAAGACGTGACCTAGGTTTCACTACCGTATAGAAATTGAACAAGAACATTTCAGTAGAGCAAAAATAAGTGAATAAATAGAAAAAAATTTCGGAAGATAAAAACCCAAACTGCATAACTATGTACTTTCAATTTTGCTTAAACATACTTTGAAAAATTCGTGTAAGGTCTAATGTATGGTTCAACTTATACTTCTCAGTCCTCCAAGTTTTTTTTTGATCTTACAGAAAATAATTTTCAAAAGTCTATATGATAGCAAAACCCCGGGTACGTTTCCAATAATCAAACAGATCGAATTGACAATATTTGATGGTTTTGTTACATTTTTTGATTTTTAAACTTCGAATCTTATTTTGACTTAAATATTCTCCTTGTTTGTTGGATAATCGCAAACAAAAATCAGTTCAGCGTTTCACAATTCATCCGAAACACTGAAAAGATGGTCGACAATGATGCAGAGCCTCCAAATTTCGTGGAGAACATACAGTTTGTCAAATTTACAAGTAGCGAAGAAAGCCAATATAACCAAGCGAAAGATGGATTGAAAGCTGCTATGATAAAAGAAGTCGGAAAGAAGTCAGATATCGAATTGACGAAGTCAAAAACTGACAGCAAAAAACTGAACGCAGCGATGCAACAGTTGAGAGAAATACTGATTTCTTGTAAGTTCAGAAAATTATTTTTTTGAGATTTTTCAAATGGTTTTTGCAGGTGGTGAACACTCTGATTTTTTAAAGTACAGAAACGCCCACAATAAAGTGTTTTACGATCCGAAAAATGTGATTTTCGAAATCGTTCATGCCAAAAAACGCGAAATCAATCATTATTTGAATCAGACTCTTGCTTACTTGTATCAAATAGCTGAAACAAATCGGATGAGGGGTGATATGATTAAAGCCGCGAGTTGGTATGACGCATTTGTTGATATTCTTGTGGTGAGTTAAAGAGTTGCTTCTATCACATTTTTTGTTTTGTTGTAGGATGTTGATAAGATCAACAAGCGTTTTGTTCAAGTATTTGGAAATGGAGATAAAGTTCTGTGGGATGAAGAAACGAGATTGAATTATGAAGAGATTCGAAAGGTGAGTGAAGCTTTAAAAAATATATATACATAGAAAACGATCAGAGATACTTTTGAATTTTTTTGACTGTTGGAAACGTGGCCGAGATTTTGCTACACTATAGAAATTTCGAAAAATATACTATCCTCAAAATTTTTTTTGAGGATTTTTAACCAAAACAAAAGGCTATTCAGTTCTGTTTTCAGACTCACAGATTTTTTTTTTTGATCTACTGAAATTTTCTTGTTAAATTTCTAAACAAAACCTCGGCCACGAACATTAGGTCTATCCTATTTTCAGGTCCAGAAAAAAAGAAAATTGAACCCCATAATTTGGTGTCCGAACGTCAAAAACAATAAGAAATCAAACTGATTTTAAGAAAGTACCATTTTGATTAAAGGGACATAATGGTTTTATTGGAAACATTGTCGGTCTGGCTATAATATCACGGTTCACATTTAGTAAAATAGATAGATTTTTTTGAATTTTGTTGGTATCATGAAATGTCACGTTTAAATGTGGTAATACGTGTGAAATTATAGCATTTTTTTTCAAAGTCAAAAATCTATTTTCTTTAATGTGAAACGTGTCATTGCAGTACGCCCACAAATGTTTCAACAAAAACCATTATGTCCCTTTAATCAAAATGGTAGTTACTTAAAACCAATGTTGACAGGTTTTTTTTAAAAGTTTCTTATGATTTTTTGACGTTTGGACGCCCCATAAACAAAAATTCAATTTTTTTCTGAAAAACTCCGACGTTTCGTTTTTGCAACACAAAATGACAACGGGATTTGTCTGATTTATATGAATTATTGTAAAATTTTAAAAATATTGTGATTTTAAAGAAATAAATGTCAGAATTGGTTTTAAAAAGTTCGATTGTCTTACAGAGCAATAAAAATCCTAAAAATATTTTCACCACAAAATTTTTTAAAAATTCTAGGCAGCTCAAGAGACGTCGAAGTTGCTGAAAATTGGAGCAATGCGAAAACGTTGTAGGCAAACAAAAAATCGCTCGCCACGAAAAGTTAGAAGATTGGAATGTGAAAAAGATCCAGGTACGCTTGAATGAGAATTATCGAACATTTCTGAATTTTCAGTTAAACTAGAAGCTACGCAAAATTCCAACAACCGAATGGCTGAAGTTAAAAAACAAGCAATGATGCCGATTTTAGATTGTGTTATCATGCTTCTCCATGGTTTATCGTAAGTTGATGTTTCTTGGATTCCACAGTTTTTTATGTTGAAATTTCCAGCAGCATGGAAGAAATTGAGTCAAACGAAGAGGTCGAGGATATAATGAGAGAAGTCGTAGGAAAACTAGGAGGAAAAACGAGAAGATCTAAGAAATTCAGAGATGCTTTGAAGCAATATACAGAACCCAAGTTGAAAAATATTCAAACTTGTGAAATTGAGAAAGAGAAGATTGTCAATGATTGGATGAAAAATAAAGACCAATGTTATGGAATAACACGAGTATTTCGAGCTATTGCGAGGTCTCATAAATTGAAAAATTCGACTGATTTATTGATTGAGCAAGAGAATTGGGACATGATCATGCCGTTATTGGAGCATATGTCGTTCTGGCCAGTTTTTATAAACTCAGAGCAACATTTGATTGATGGTCAAGTAGACCGAACAGAGTGAGTATTAGAAGTTTTTATTTGTTATTTTGGAAGAAGAAACTAAAAAAGGAAATTTGAATTTTTTGAGATCATAAGTTAATTCAATAGAAAATAATTCACACAGACTCGAAAAGGGGAAATAAGAAATGGGGAAATATTTACAGACAAAAGGAAAACGAAACGAGAGAAAGAAAATTCAGCTAAAAAATATTATGAAAAAATATTATACATTTATGTATGTTTCTAGAAATTCGGTTGATCTGAATCGATCAGGGAATTTATAAAATTTTGAATAAGAAGATATACACTTGATTGAGAAGCTTAGTCAAAGATTTATATTGTTCAAACTGAAAAAAAAAACCAAAATAAAAAATTTCAAAAAATAGTTCCTTTTGAACAAAAAAGATCACTGTTAGGTCAGTTTTCAATGTTTTCAAAATCTGATTTCACCATTGGAATAAGCACAAAATTTCAAATAAAATATGTAAAACACTTGAATGAGAAGCTTTTTAAATGGAATTATCGGCTCTGAGCACAATTTTCTATGACATATCTCATTTAATTTGATAGTTATAACATGAACTTTTTTGGTTAATTAATGAAACGGATCACCTGAAAAGGTCCGATTTTATAATGACTTTTTTTCAGACTAACTGATCAACATCACAATCATGATTTATGTATGGGTGTTTGCAACAGAAAGAGAATTGAAGTGATTTCTCAATCCTACGAAAAATGTACTTATCCAGAAGTTCTTCGAAAAATGTGCAAATTTATCGAATTGCTGGAGATGATGAGAAAAGAGCTTTTCGCTGATTATACGAAATTGTTGGTTTTTCTCAAAAGTGTAAGTACTATCCTGCAATCTAACACACAATCGACTTTTTTTCCAGTTGGAACATGCGCATTGCTCGAGTGTTGATTTTCGAGATACCTTGTTTTGTAATCATAGACTTTTCGAAACATCCACTATTTCTATCGATGAAGCTTCGCGAAAAAAAGAGAAGAAGGAGCTGAAATGTAAAATTTGTATTTTTTTACACACTTTGGCACATTTGAGATTTGCTATTGGAAACGGGAGTTTCCATGGGAAGGAGAAATTGGGTACGGAGAATACGATTGATCAGTTGTTCTCAATGATTCTGCAAATTGAACAGAGTAAAAACACGGAAATTGATGGCTCGAAAGAACTAGGGTAAGTTTTGTAGTTATTAAACTCAAAAAGGGTAAATTGTTGGTTTCATGCAACAGATGTTATTTCATAGATCTTGAGAAGCTAAACAAAAATCTTTGATTAGTTTTTTGTCGAATTTTTTTTTTAATCTCATAAATTAGATAATTATGACGAAGTTTGAGAAAAAGAGAAGGAACAAAATTGAATTTTCAGCAGTAAATACTTATGAACTGTCACTCCTAATAGCCGCAATTTTCCCATGAAAAAATAAACTTTTTCAAAAAAATTGAAGTTCGCGGGCTAGATGTGCGATAGAGCGCGTGATACCGATTAGATCTTGGACTATACAGTTATTTTTTCTTTACAGTAATTTTGAATTGTACATGGATCGTCTTCGCCGCACAACTGTTCATATTCAATCTGCATGTTTCTCAATTATTTCATACGCCATTTGCATGTACAATATCAATTTGTCGAAGAAGCGGGTCAATATGGATCACTTGAAATTTGCATTCAGAGACAAGGAAAATTGGCCTGATGATCAACTGCAAGATGTAAGAATTTTTGATGAGAAGCGAAAATTTACATATTTTTTTATTTTTAGTTTGCACTCAATCACTTTCAAAAAGAGCACCAATTTAATAAAGAGAGATTCTATAAAGCATGTAAAGAATTTAGCTACATGATCAACTTGTTTGATGAGGGCCGAAGTCAATGGTATAAGAAGGAGGACTGTCCAGTATGCACTTTCGAGCTGGAGACTTTCGCCAATTTTCTGTGTGGTCACAAAGTTTGCGAAAAGTGTTATCGTGAGCTCAGAAAAAGGTAAAAATTTTCAAATTTTATCCAAATCAATTGAATCTGAAATATGTACTTGCAGAAGTAAATGTGGCTTGGTGAGATGTGTGACGTGTCGCGAAGTGATTGATAATTGTAATGTGATTTTGGCAAGAGGAACCGCGGCAAAAACAGATGATCAATTGCCAGATGCAATTCCTGGAACGACATTAGCAGTGAAAACGAATGCGACCATTCACTTGATAAGGAAAATATTCAAAGAAGTGCCGGAGAATGAAAATATACTTCTTCTGACAACATTCGAGTTCAGAACACCAATTCGGAATTATTTGAGGAGAATTGGTATACAAGACACGGTGAGGATAGTTTTGAAATAGACTCTATGCAATTAATAAGATCTTAACTAAATTGTTTCAATCCGATTCTGACCGGGTTAACGTTATTCGAATACCCTAAACGCTACGACACTAAATAGGTTGTAAGCGACTAAAGTGAACAAAATCGGAAGCTATAGGTTAAATTGGGTCAGAGCCGAATATGATGAAAGAAGTAATATCAAGAGGGGTTGAATTTGGATTAGGGTAAAATGAGACTTAATCTAACTTTGGATATTAACCTTACTGGATCCAAAAAGATTCACCTTGAAAATTAATAGTATCACCCAAGACCTTAATTTATGACTTTAATCATGCTGATAATTGAATTCTACTCGCTAATTTAGCTATCGAAACTTCACCAAAAATTAACTCTCAGAGGAACAAAATTAGCCGTGTTTCAGCGTTTCATAAGTATAGGTTAATCTACAAGAAAACTTTCAATAATTGAAAATACAAAATTGGGACATCTTGGTGTATATTTCTTCATCCTCCCAATGACTATGAGAAACTAATTTGACATTAATTGAGCCAGTTTCTGAATATATGGGCCATAAGCTGTCCGATTCTCACCCGGTTAACATTGAACCTGGTCGGGTTATATGCTTCGTAACATCTTAATAATTTTCTTCAGATTCAAATACCCTAATACAGGACAGTTTGAGTACTAGCCAGGTTTTAATTAGAATTTTTCAGAATTGGTTTTTGTCAGGTTTGAATAAGGTCAAGTTAATTTTTTGTCTTCCTAAGTAGTGATCACTTGATCAAATTAGTGAATCCAGAAACTAAATTTCTTAATTAAAACATTAGTTTTGCTTCAAATAAAAAAAATGATATCAAGATTAGGAGTGATACCTCCGAATTCACATGAACCAGTAAACAATTTTAATCTAGAACCTACTGAAGTAAGAATCATGTTTTTAGAGTATGTCATTGTTCACTGATAGTGATGCATCAAATGCGGAATCTTCGGCGCTACAAAGAATCTTCGTATGCTCCTTTCCATTTTTGGCAGCTGGTCTCCAAAACTCACAAGCCAAGCATATCATTATCCTCGATCCACCTCAATCATTTACAGAAATTGAAAGAGTGAGTTTTATGAGGACCCCTTGTATTTTAAATATTTTTGTATCTTTTTTCAGCTTATCGGTGAGCATGCTAAAACACAAGATGTTACAGTATATCCCATGATCGTTGAAGAAAGTATTGACGAAGAACTTTGGAAAATTGCGAAAAATGGTAAATTTAAAATTCAATTTAGTCAATTGTGAAAAACATTTTCAGGAGAGAAACTAACAATTGGAAAGATCTGCCAGATTTTAGGAATCACTAGATAATTTTCTCTATCTCTTTTAATCTAGAAATTTGTTTCAGACATTGAAGAATTTTTTACTAAAATAGTCTTCATGTTTTTTCTCCCTTCAAAACTGTCTAATTTCGCCAAAACTCTTCCCTTCATCTTTTTTTGATTAAAATTTCTGTATATACCAAATCGACCCTTCTAATCACAATCCAGTAGTTGAAACTCCCATGCACAATCGATTCAGCTCAAATTGAAACCATAACAAATATTTTGTCCCCTTCGAAACACCAAAGAGTCTGTGGAGAAGTTGAACTGCAGGATCGTGACCAGAAGGTTCGATTTGGTATATACACAAGTTTTCACTGAACAAACTGAATAAATTCCGAACCAAAACTTGTATTCCATCTACTTTCAACTTTTTTTCTAGGTTTTTTTTTGTATATTTTAGCTGAATTTTATTTCTATGAATTGTGTGTTTATATAAAGAAAATAAATTTGTATAAAAAGAAAACTCGTTGGGTGTCACTTTTATTAATTCTCCTCCTCTTTTGTTTTGATTTTTATGCTGGCCGCATATGAAACGCGCATCTACTAATTATATGTACATCTGGTGCACCTAGGATTAATTTTGTTTATAAGCTCCTTCATTTTTCTGTTATATTTAACGCATTTCTTGTGTTACTAAGCAACAATCCACGCGTCGTATCCTTAAAACTACACGTGATTTTTAAAAAGTACATTTTTAAAATTCACCCGAGTTAGCCAGATAAGCGGGATGAGATATCATTTGGTTTCCTTATATTTTTTCATCGTTTTTCTTTCTGTATTTCTGAATGTTTCTTTGTCACCTATTTTTTGTGTATCACCTAATTTCTTAGAAACATTGACCCCCTAACAGCAAAAAAAAATACGTTTGCTCAGAAATAGCGCAACAAAAGGTGAGAATCCTCCTCATTGATTTTTTTCCAAGTAAAAAAATTAAAATTTTGGGAGGTCATCTTTTTTTTTTTGGTTCCTCGAGTTATGATGGTATTCACAGATTTTAGTTCTAGGTTTTTATTTTATTATTTTCCAATTTTTTTCCGTAGAATTTTTACTCCTGAATATTCAAGAATTTGAGAAAAAGTACCCCTAAAACTACCCCCAATTAAAAAAAATACATATTTAAGATTTATCCAAATCAGTCCTGATAACAGGCATAAATTCTTTTTAACAATTTATTATTTCAAATGTTTTAAAATACTATGAAAGTACCATTATTTTTTTCCTTCATACCCAATAAAAATAATGTGATTTCATTTGTATTGTTCATATTTTTAAAATCATTTTTTCTCTGTCTCTCCCAATGTTTTTTGTGTATCCCCTATTTTTCTTAGAAACATTGGCACCCTACCAGCAAAAACAAACACGTCTGTTGTAATGGTGCAATAAAAGGTAAGAACCTCCTTTTTTGTTCATTCTATTCTTTCTGTTCATATTATTTTTTTTTTTTGTGCGCGTATCATTTTTCTCGATCTCATTTTCTCGTCAAACCTGTTTGGGAGGTCGTTTTTTTGTCTCAGTGTGTTGGATTATCGAATATGATAATATCCATAGATTTTGATGGTGTGTTTTTATTTGAAAATCTTCTGAATTTCTTTTTACCTATAATTTTTACCTCTATGTGACCTCGAACCATATACTTTGTTTATATTTTTTGTTCACATATCTTCTTTTTTCTCAAAAGGTGAAGAGAACTTTTTTCTTTTGTTTCGTGGAGATTTCATTTGAATAATTTCTTGTTTCTACTCCGTTTTCCAACTTTTTTTTTTTGTGTTTTGAGAACTTTGAAATTAGTTTCAATTGGAAAATATATGTACTAACGAACAAAAATGATGTGGGAACCTTCCTTTCCATATACTTTGTTCGTAAAGTGCACCTACACGATATAGGGGAAAATGTTTTGTGTGGGGATCGAACTCCCGACAAAACAAGGCTTGGACGATAGGCGCGCGCCTTACCCACTCGGCCATGCGAACAGATAGGAGGCGGGCGTTGAATGGTCATGATGAGAACAATAGAAGGAGGAAGGGGAAAGGGGAGAGTGTTACACTGACCATTCAGATCGAACCTGTTGAATTAAAAAAAAAGGCAGACTAGGTTTTTTTTTCTTGTTTCGAAAAGTAGAATAATATACTTCTCTATACATATTAGTTTATTTAATTTTTCAATTTTTCCCTATTTTATTCAAAACTACAACACGTGATATTTCCATTATTCGTATCTCTCATTTATTTTCTTTCTTTCTCCCCTCTCTTCTCTCTTAGCACAAACGTAAATTTTTTCTAATAGTACAATGTTTTTTTTTCTTATGCATAATATGTTTATTGATTTCTCAATTTTTATTCTTTTCGAAACGAAAATAGGAATATTTATTCCTTATATATAGATTTCATTTATGAACTTTTTGCTACATTTTTGAATCAATTTATAGCTGAGTTTGTAACTGTTTTTATTTATAATATTACCAAAAATATTTCGTGAAATGGTTTTCTCAAATTTCAGGCTTTTTCAAATGGAAAACCAAATTTATTATTCAGATTTTTCAACCATTTTTGGATAACAGTTGCGAAAAGTAATTTCGAACTAGATTTTTTCATGATTTTTTACTTCAAATTACTAAATTAGCAAAATATGAACAGAACATAGGAGAATATATATACATAATATTATTGTTTATTAATTCTTCTTATTTTTTCATTTAGATTCTTTTCAAATAAATTTAAGAACATATGAACGGCTTTCTCTTATCTATTTGAGAATAACGAGAGCAAAATCAATAGGAACACTAAATGGTTCATTGACTGGGAGAGATTAATAAATTAATGGAAAGATCGAGGGGACTTGGAAAAGACTACAGAACACTTGGTTTTTAGAGGTTTTTTGAGACGGTTTTTGTGTGAAATAGGTGGATTATGGGTTATGGAGAACTCGAGATGAAGTGTGAAATTAAATACCAGTTTATCAGAATCAATACATCGAGAACAAAGTAGTCAAGACTAGTAGCATATATAATATTAAAAAGAATAAATTGGGCAGTTTAAGAAGTAGAATCAAAAACAGCTTACAAACACAGATTTTGATTCAGGATTCTAAAGGGTCAAGATTTCACACTCTTGATTTGACTATTATTCAGAGATCTTACAATGGACATGTTTAAGGCTCGGATACTAAATTGATTCTCTTGACCACGATCCTGTAGTTCAAATTTCCCATAGACTCCTTAGAAAAAAGTTGTTGAAAATGTTCATATATTTACTAAAGTAAAAGAAAAGGGTTAATTCTTTTTATTTTTTGATATTAATTTTTTTTCAAGATTCAGCAGGTGCTATTTTCATGATTCGTAGGTATCTCTCATTTTTTTCTATTGTGAATTCAAATTTTTTTGACTGTTGGAAACGTGGTCGAGGTTTTGCTGCCGTATAAACATTTTGAGAACTTTCCTAAGGTCAAAAAATATGTGGCTCAATAAGAGAATATTCAACCATATTTTTCAAATTCTACAAATGTTTTAAAGATGTTAAGCCAAAACTAGCCATGCTTTTTCAGACCTCTAAATTTTTTTTGATTTACTGAAGTTTTCTTTTTCAATATCGACAATATCTCTTCCTCTTCTTTCTTAATACAAACATAAATTATTCCTAATATGCATTATAGTATTATTGTTTCTCAGGCATATAAATTTTATCAAGTTTTAATATTGATTCTTAAATAAAATTATGAAATGCATATAATGCACATAAATCTTATTTGCTCCATTCTCTTATCAATCTTGAGCTGAGTTTGTAACTGTTTCATTTAAAATACTTTTAGTAATATTTCAAACGGAAATGAAGGAAATCATTTGAATTTTTTGACTATTTTTTCATTATTTTTCACTTCAAAATAAATTAGCAAAAAATGAACAGAAAATAGGAGAGGCTACCAAAAACAATATATTCCTAATAGTATACATAATATTATTATTTATTAATTCTATTCGTTTTCCGATTTAGATTCTTTTCAATTAATTTTATGAACATATGAACGGTTCTCTTCTATTCATTTGTCGAATTTTAAAATTTTAATTTTTCCATTTTCTTATCAATTTTGAGCTGAGTTTGTAACTGTTTATATTCTAAATATTTCGTAACATTGTTTTCTCAAAATGTGACTTTTCAATCTCAAAACCAAAAAACCAAGGGAATCGTGTCAAACTTTTGATAACTATTTTTGTATAATATATGCAAAAAGTAATTCTGGAATTACGATTTCTTGAATATTATACATATTTTTTGTCCTAATTTAGCGCTATTTTAAAAATTGTTCCCACTATTTTCAAAAAACAAAATGATTTTTGAACTTTGACATTCTTTTAATTTTTTTTTTGAAGTTTAATTTATAAAAATTCTGAACGGAATCAATGAACTATTTTTCATTTTCACATATAATTTATTCTCTGATGTGTTCTCTTTTTTTTTGTAAATCTAAAATAATATTATAAATTGAATTTTTCCAGTTTTTTGTTACCTGTCTAATCATCGTTAGTGTAGCAAAAATGGCCCAAGAACAAGCACAATCTTCAAATATGATCGACATCGAACAAGTTTCTGTGCAATTTACAAGACTTGAAGAGAGCCAGTATAAAGAAGAGGAAGACGCGATGAAAGCTATGGTGATGGAATTGATCAAAACTAAGCGAGATGATGATTTGGTGGAGTCGGAAATTTACCAAAAAATACAATCAGCTTCACAAAAATTGAAAGCAATTCTGATTTCATGTAAGTTTAGGGATGTTTTATTAGCTTTAGTAGTCAATTTTTATTAGTGTCAGGTTCAAATGATACTTTTTTTGCAGGTGGTGAACACGCCGATGAGTCCAAGGTCAAAAACGTCTATTCCAAAGTCATTAAGGATCCGAAAAATGTGATTTTCCAACTTTTCCATAACAAAAAACGCGAAATCAATGTCCATTTGTATAGAACCCTCCTTAACTTGTTGCAAACAGCTGAACTTCATTGGATGAAAGATGATATGGCTGTCGCTGCGGGTTTCTACGACATAATGGCTGATATTTTTGTGGTGAGTTCAGAAATTGATGGTCTCGAACTTTTGATTTGGTTTCAGAATGTTGATGAGCTCAATGATCGATTTGTTGAAGTACTTGAGAAGGGAGACAAAATTCAGTCCGATGAAGAGATGGAATTGGATGAAGGAGAAGATTGCGAGGTGGGGAAAACATTCAAACCTTTTGGGAAGCCTGTCTTGAAGAATGTGGGGTAAAAGGACTCTGCTCTTTGAGAAAAGAGCACATTTTTTATAGTCTACCCCTCGAATGATTTTTCACTGAAATGTCTAGCTTTCGAGAAACTTTTATTTGAATAAAGAAGTTTCAAAATTTTTCACGTAAAATTTTTTCTCGATACCAGACTTTTCCATTAAAAAATCATTTGAGTGTTATATCTTCAAAAAATGTGCTCTTTTTTGAGATCAACTTGCTATCTCCCCGTACCCCACTTTTAAAGCATCAAAAATTAGTTTTCAAATTGAAATTCAGTTCTTGTCTAGTGAGAGAACCTCAGTGACTGATATTTGGTATTTCTTAAAACAATTAGACCTCTAATACATCTACGAATAAAAGTTAAATTAGATTTTCAGTTTTTTAAATGAATCTCTTAATCTAACTCATTAAAAATAGGGTTTTTTCCGAGTTTTTTTGTACAATTTCAAAAAATTGTTCACTTTTTTTAGAATCACCACTTATAAAATTGTATCATATATGTCAAACTTCATATAATCCGTGCTGAGAAGACCTTATGATGATCTATTTAGGTATAATAGTAGCTCAGGCATTATATCCACTTTAGGCCAATTTTAACTAAATATCCCTTGATTCGATTTATAGATTTTAATGTCATAGATTGTTTTTTTTTTCACAAAATGTACCACCTATTCAAAATTAGCTAGAAAACTAAAAAGCCAGAACTGTTATTTTTTTAAAAAACGTTTTAATCAGAACAAACAGATTATCAATTTGTGTAGACGAGGTTTGAAAACCTTTAAAAAATATTGTAGTTTGCTAACGAATTTCAGATAAAACCAAAATCAAAAATTTTATTAAAATACATTAATAACCTTAAAAATCAATAAAGATTTTTGTTTTCAGTCATCGTCAGAATCATTAAAAGAAGAGGCAAACGATCTGAAAAGTGAGCAAGTCGACGAAATTCATCGAAAACGTCGTGCAGGGGAACAAAAACATTTGCCTCAAAAAGTTCGAAGATTGGAAGATAAAGAAGAAGAAGAAGAAGAAGAAATTGATGAAGGTATGCTCATTTTTTGATGAGAATTTTCGAATGTTTTCGATTTTTCAGCTATGTTAGTCTCCGAGGAAAAAGCTGAGAAAGAAATGGCTGAGTTGAAAAAACGAGCAACGGAACCGATAATAATTGATTGCATTTTGCTCATTCGTGGTTTATTGTAAGTTTTCAAATTTTCTTGGGTCTCTCTCAAAGTTTTGTTGAATTTTCCAGATGCACAGAAGAATTAGAAACAAACAAAGAAGTTGAGATGAAAATGAAAGAAGTTCGGAACAAACTAGGAGGAGATGAAGAAATATCTAAGAAGCTTGATGACATCTCGGAGCGCTATACGGAAGCTGAACGGAAGACAGTTGCAGATAATGAAATTGAGAAAAAGGTCATTTTTGAGGAATGGGCGGGAAATAAAGACCAATATTATGGACTTTTACGAGTATTTCGAGCGATTACAAGGTCTTATGAATCGAAAAGTGCTATAAGTGAGCGAAATAATTGGGATGGGGTCATGCCGTTATTGGATCATATGGCGTTCTGGCCAATTTTCAAAATTTCAAACCAACATTTGGTTGATGCTCAAATAGACCGAACAAGGTAAGATTTTGAAGTTATATCTACTATTTTAGAAGTCAGAAAGTTAGGAGTTTTTTGATAGAATCTATGTAATTTTGAAGGGCTTCACAAAATTTCCCTGTGTCAATGTATTTTTTTCAGAATCTCTGAACAAAGCCACAACGATGAAGTGTGCATGGGTAAATGCAATGGAAAAACCGCTGAAGAAATGTCGAAATCTTATGAAACATGTTCAAATCAAGAAGTTCTTCAAAAAATGTCCAAATTTATCGAACATCTGGAAAAGATGAGGAAAGAGCTCTCAGCTGATTATACGAAGTTGATGGTTTTTACTAAAAAAGTGAGTTCAATTAAAATACTTATCGCGTAACATTCAATATATTATATTTTTGCAGTTGAAACCTTGGGCTTCTCTCCTATTTCGATCTAGTACACAAGACACGCTGTTTTGTGAACACAAACTCTTTGAAAATTCCACAATTTCGATCGATGAAACTTCGCGAAGAAGGGAGAGCAAGAAGCTGAAATGTCTTGTTTGCTCCGTTCTGCACACGTTAGCCCATTTGAAGTTTGCAATTGGAACTGGAAGCTTCCATGGGAAGGAGAAGATTGGTTCGGAGAAGACGATCGACCAGTTTTTTTCGATGCTTTTGCAAATTGAAAAGAGCAAAAATTCGGAGATAGATGGCTTGAAAGAATTGAAGTGAGTTTTTGTTTTATTTTTTATATTTCAAAATTATTAAACTCAAAAAGGGAAAATGTTAGTTTCATGAGACAGATGTAATTCATAGATCTCGAGAAGCTGAATAGTCTGTGATCAGCTTTCGATAAGTATCGTTCTGAAACTCAGAAATTGGATTATAAAGTTTTCAAGCAAATGAAAAGTTGTTTCACGTTTTAAAAATCAACAATCGTCAAAAAACCTCTCTGTAATTTTTTCTTTAGAAATAGAATAACCAAACTTCAGATTTTAATTTTAGCTTCAAGCAGGCATTTGAAAAAATTTGATCATATAATGTTTTTCCGCGTGTTCACATCTATGAAATTACATACATCTTCTCTAGAAAAATAGCATATTTTCTGAAATTTTGATATTATTGTGTAGCTCTATGATTTCAGTGAGTTTGAGTCGTACATGGATCGTCTCCGCCGCACAACTCTCCATATTAAATCTTCATGTGCCGCGATTGTGGCATACAACAAATGCCTTTACAAAATCTCCTATCATACCCAACGAATCAATATGAGTTTTTTGAAACGAATACACGAGGATAAACAAGATTGGGCGGATGATCGACTAAGAGATGTGAGCATTTTTTTGTGAGAATTTTGTTAATAATTTTATTCTTTCAGTTTGCACTCCAATCCAATGAAGAGAAGTATCATTTGAATAAGAAAAGGTTGAATACGACATGTGCAGAACTTCGATACTTGATGAATTTGTATGAGAACAGTTCAACAGAATGGTATGAAAAAGAAACATGTCTAATATGTTATTCGAAATTGGAGGTGTTCGTAAATTTCCCATGCGGGCATATAATTTGTGAAAGATGTTATCGAGAATCTCAGAGGAGGTAGTGACCCATTTTTTAAAAGTCTTGTTTACCTGAAATATTTACAGAAATGGTGACCATGATGGGTTGGAGTGTGTGATGAGATGCGATTCGTTCTATTATGAGAACATAGTTTTGGCAAGAGGAAAAGCGATAAGCTCGGAAAAAGGATATGATTCGGATCGAAAAGAGGATGTGATTCCTGGAATCACATTGGCTGTGAAGTTGAATGCCGTCATCAATTTGATTAAGAATATTATTGATGAAGATTCTAAGAACAAAATACTTGTATTGACAACATTCGAATTCGCATCACCAATATGGAGTTATTTGTCGAAAATTCTTCGAAAAGCCAAGGTGAGAATAGTGAAAAGTGAAAAAAAGTACTAATCCTCATGTAAACTGAATTATCTCAGTCTGGAACACATTCAATTCTTAAATTTAACAGATCCCATTCGTCGATTGTAATTGTGATAATGCCTCCAGCTCGGGAACTTCGGCGCAGTCCAAAATTCTTCTATGTCCTTTTTCGAAGTGTGCAAACGGTCTCATTGAATCACAAGCCAGCCATATCATTGTACTTGATCCACCGCATTCATTTTCAGACATTGAACAGGTAAGATTTTAAACCAATTTCTCAATTTTGATTTAATTTTTCAGGCGATCGCTGACTATCGGAAAGATCATCCTAATCGAGCTATCAAAACGCATCATATTATCGTTGAAAATAGCATTGAAGAAGAGCTTTGGAAAATCGCGAATAAAAGTCAGTTAACACTTTCAATTAGTCAATTGAAATAAAACAATATTTCCAGGAAATGAGCTTACTGTTGGAGATATTCGGCAGATATTTGGAATCGCTCCAAGAAATCAATCATAGTTTTATTCATTATTTTTTTTTAGTATTTTATTTTAATTTATCCATTATTATTTTTATTAACACCCTAGAACCCTTTTTTCGGGTAGTTTTTTGTTTCATTTAACCCGTATTATCTCGCCAAAATTCTTCTTCCTCATATTTGTTTTCATCTGTTTAATTCTAATTTACCAAAAATCCCACTTTTTAAGCTAGTTATCATTTCAGACACATGATAACTTATTCTAAGAAACTATATTAGTTTTTTTCGTTTCCTTATTGGGGTAGTTTGATTTTTCTATTCAATCCCGTATGATCTCGCCAAAAATTCACTTTCTCATACATTTTTATCCTTTTTTCAAGATCTATTCAATAACGGTTCACTCTCAGATCTCTTTACTTTTTCATATCTTTGGCACAAAAGCTTTTCCATCCCGATCTCGCATCCCAATTCATACTCTTTTTCTTTTTGAATTACTGGTTTCTGGATTTTTTTTGATAATAGTTGCGAAAAGTAACTTTTGAGTACCCATTCCTTGTGAATAATATATGTACTTTTTGTCAAAATTTCATCAAAAATTGTTTTAAGTTCCCTTTCGAAGTGTGCGAATGAATCACATGCAACATCGTTAATCTTGATCCACCGAGTACATTTTTACCACCAACTATTTCACTTTTTAAGCTGGTCATTATTTCAGACACATGATAACTTTTCTTTAGAAATTATAATAATATTTTCGTTTCTTTATTCGGGTAATTTAACTTATCTCATCAATCCCTTATGATCTTGCCAACAATCTCTTTTCTCATACATTTTTATCCTCTTTTCAAAATCTATTCAATTCATATCTCGTTCACAAGCTAAATTTCCATCCCGATCTCGCATCCCATTTGTTACTCTTTTTCTTTTTGAATTACCGGTCCTTAATATTTTTGTATGCTTTTGGATTACTTTTTAGTTATGCTATTTGTTATTTTTCGCCTTCTACTCATTGTGCTGAAAAAATAAATTTTTTGAGATTTAAAAATAACGAAATTAATCTTGGTTATCATGCATTGTTATTTTGCAAAGCTAATATCTAATATTATTATAATTATGACTCATTTATGTTCAATTCCTAGTTTTATTTGTTTCTTTTTTTCTAAACACAAGAAAATCTGCTCAAAACGCCCATCCACAGATTATTTCGAAATATATCTGGTAGCTATAGTAAACATGGCTCTTTTTGATGCGATATACATATTTTGCATAATCATTCCCCTCTAGTTTCAGTGAACTGATATCTGAAAAAAATGAAAATTTGGAAGAATTGTGTTTTTTGAAAATATATTTTTACCAGAGACTTTCACAATTTTTTTCTTTATTGCCAAAGTGTTCATTTTGGTTCAAAAAAAAAACAGCAGAATAGTCTTAAAATCAAAAAATATGTTCAACAAAATCTATTCGCTATGTTTTGAAACAAAATCGGTAAAGTACATCTTTTTATTACAGTGATTTTCAATTGTACATCGATCGTCTTAGTCGCACAGCTGCACATATTCAATATTCACTGAACGCGATGATTGCCTACAGTGTTCGCATGTACTCGTCCGTATGATAGATCTGAAACAAAAGCACGAAGATGAAGCAAATTGGTCTGATGAGCAGCTGCTAGATTTTGCACTGGATCAGGCTGAAAAAAAGTACCACTCAAATAAGAAGAAACTGAATAGGAAATGTGGCGAGCTTCGCTACATGATCAATTTGTATGGAAATGATAACATTGAATGGTATAAGGAAGAAGGCTGTGTGTTATGTGATTTTGAGTTGGAGGCTTTCGTCAATTTTCCGTGTGGACATAAAATTTGCGATAGATGTTATCGAGAGCTAAAGAAGAGCAAGTAAGAATGATAAAATCTCATTCAAATCTTCTTAACCTGAAAAACTTGCAGAGATAAAAATTGATGGTTGTATTGTGTGATTTGTCGCGAACCATTCGTTCATAATAACGCGATTGCGGCAAGAGGAAAAGCGGCGAACACAGAGGATCAAATACCAGACGCCATTCCAGGAATGACATTGTCAGTGAAGCTGAATACAACTATTTACTTGATGAAGGAAATTTTTAAAGAAGATCCACTGAATAACAATATCATCCTATTGACAGAACTCGAGTCTGGACGAAATTTTAGATATTTGGAGACAACTTTTCGAAAAGCCATGGTGAGATAAATCTAGTCGATAAATCTAGTCAAATCACGGAGAAAAATAAGTATATCAAGAAATATCTGAAAAGAAAGAGCACCCTCAGAAGAGTCCCCCAAGATAATTTTTATCGAAAAACCTGGTATTCAACAAACTTTAGGTCAAAGTTACAAATGGCTATACTTTCAAAAAATGAAATCGTATATAGCCATCAGCTTTGACTCAAAACTTCTTGAACAGCAGACTTTTTGGTAAAAATTCCCTTAGGAATTTCACTATTTCGAAGGTGCTCTTTCTTTTAAATATCACTTATTCGTTCCATCAAGTTCTGAACATTACAGGTGCAATTTTTCGAGTTGGTACCTTCTTCTCTGAAACGTAAGATCTTCTTATGGTCTAATTCAACGTTAACAAAAAATCCCAATCATGTGCAACTCAGGTAATTGTTTGTCTAATTTCTTAAGTTTACTTCAATTTTTCAGGCAATCGATGACTACAAGAAGAATCAAAGTCCATATGTTAAGGTATATCGCATGATAGTTGAAGGTAGTATTGACGAAGAACTCTGGAAATTTGCGGAAACTGGGAAAACAAGTAAATACACGATTTGCGCTAGTCAATTAGACAATTAAACTATTTTCAGGATATGAAATTACAGTCGGAGATATTCGCCAGATTTTCGGAATCACTCCATAAATCATGAATTACATGTTTTTTTATATTTTTCATGTAAATTCAGCATTTATTTCACTTTTGAAG
This sequence comes from Caenorhabditis sp. 38 MB-2015, assembly GCA_900536415.3. Classification (NCBI taxonomy): domain Eukaryota; kingdom Metazoa; phylum Nematoda; class Chromadorea; order Rhabditida; family Rhabditidae; genus Caenorhabditis; species Caenorhabditis quiockensis. The sequence goes on from LR551787.1 coordinate 74,144, forward strand.
CTAGAAATATTTTCAGACATCTACTAACTTTCCTAGTACAATAATTGTTTTAAATTATTTTTTATCAAACTCGTCTGATCTTGCAAAAACCCTTTCATTATTCATATTTTTCTCACGATAACGGTTTCTTATCATCTCGTTGATCTTTTTTTTTCTTTTATCTCTGGAAGAGGATCCGAATTTTCATTTCGATATCGCATCCCATTTGATATTTTTTTTTGTATATTTTTGCACTACTTTTGGGTATATGATTTTTTTTTGTGTTTCGCTGATTTTAATGTGAAAATGAATGTTTTTAATACAGAAAAATATCGACAAATCTTGGTTATCATGCATTGTTATTTTGCAAAGCAAATATCTTATATTATCATTATGTTGTATATTTGTTCAATTTACATTTTAATTATTTTCAAATTTTAATTCTGGACAAAAGAAAAGTTGCTAAACAGTGGTTTTTGAAGTCCTCAAAGTGTGAATAATTGTTAAATTTTTAAATCTGAATTTCTTATCACGAATTTTTGAGACTGGTATTGTAATCAATTTCAAAACAGTTTTTTTGGCCCCCATGTATCCCTTTATTAAATTATGGTTAAAATCTAAGAGCTCCAATTTTGTGAATCATCAGTTTTTTCTTTCCTTCTTTGAAGTACCGAATTTGTTCCCAAAATCATTGAAAACGGTAATTAGGCCGGCATACCTTTATTTGTTTCACTTCCCAACTCTTTTTGGGTGTCGGCGTCGAAGTGTACTTCTCACTTTATGAGAATGTCATTAAATAATATCTATATTAACTTATTTTCTTAACTATACCATCTGAATAGAGAAACAAACATCATTTTGTATATGGCATAAGTTCACTGAATTTTGATCTAAAATTTTTAAAACCGGTCAAATCAGGGTTAAATACTCTCTTATTCTCAAATCTTTTTTTGCTTCTCTTAATTAGCGAACACTAATCCCACTGTTGTAGTTAAAAATTTTACTTCATTCATCACTTTCAGATGGTCAACTATACAAAGTTTTTCAAATTTTTTCATGAACTACAGTGTCCCTTTTTTCACTCACTTGCTCACAACGAAAAAAAGGGTATCAATTGAAAATACATGGATTAAATTAGAACAGAGGTCCCGCTTTCTTTCTACCGTACAATCTCCCCTTTTCACATAGTTATGTTTAAATGAGCACAAAATATTTTTTGAAAAAAAACTCACTTAAGAGGCTCTTCTGATCACAATTCTGAAATACAAAACGTTCCAGTTTCAGAAAAAAATAAGGAGAAAAACTCAATGCCCTCCCATTTTTCTATGACAAGATGTGAAAGAAGGTGTAAACGAGGTGCGAAAAATCCGGATAGGGATTATCGGATTAGGAAATACACAAAAAAATTAATATTTTAGCAAGGTGTGAACAAGATCCTTTTTTTTCGAAAACCAAATTTGTTTTCACACATTTCCTCCTTAGTAAACTTTTTTTCCGAAATTTAATATGGGTAATCATATACCTTTTCAAGTTTTCGTTCTCTTTATTAGAAATATTTCTTGAAAAATGGTGTACGATGCCTCAAAACAGATAATTTCCCGGCATGATTCCCCATCTCTTTTCTGGCATGTCGGCATGAAAAGTAATTTTTTCCTCAATGAAAAATGATACCATTTCTAAGTGTAAATACTTACTATAGAGGCTCTTCTGATCACAATTCTGAAATACAAAACGGTCCGATTTCAGAAAAAAATAAGGAGAAAAACTCAATGCCCTCCCATTTTTCTATGACAAGATGTGAAACAAGGTGTAAACAAGGTGCGAAAAATCCGGATAAGGATTATCGGATTAGGAAACACACAAAAAAATTAATATTTTAACAAGGTGTGAACAAGATTCTTTTTTCGAAAACCAAATTTGATTCTAATATCATTGAAAACGGTAAGTGGACTTTTTTGCGTTATTGCAAACATTTATCGATTCTAGTTCCCATTCCTTTGGTATGTCGGCGTCGAAGTGTTTTTCTCACTTCATGAAAATGTCATAAGAATACCTATTATAACACTATACAAAATACATCAAGTCTTTCTGACATAAGTTGACAGTGCCAAAAAACAAAAAAAAAGAAGATAGTAATAGATATCTTCAAAAATTAATGTAGGTTTCTTCAAAAATAACGTATTTTCTATAATATAAGAACATGTTTTTCTATTTTTCAACCCATCATTTCTAGTATTCTTACTACAGAAAAACTCTACCCTAGAGGTACCCTTTCCGTTTCTTGATGATGAACTGAATCAAGTAACGATTTAAAGAGCTGTATTAACAAAATCAACACAATAACAATGAAGAATTGTTTTCTCAAATGCTCAAATCAGAACTGTCCTCAGTTCCCTTATATTAGAGGCGCCCTTTAACAGGAGGTGCCCTTATTGCATGATGTGTTTGGGTATCGTAGATCAGGTTTTTAAAAATCAATTTCTGAAGTTTATCGGGAATGAGATTACACCATGATTCTGTAGATCAATATTTGAATTATCCAATCCAATCCTGACTTGAGAACCAAATTGGGTTTAATTCAAACTTTAATATGTCTCAAGAATAAACAAGTTGATATTTTTCAAATCTGGTAGTTGAAGTTTATTTCACTTCATAACATCTAGCCATGTCAAATCTTTTCAAAGTTCTTCATTAGCTACAGAATCTATTTTTTCAGTCGCTTGCTCCCAATAAAAAAACAGAAGGGCACCTATAATAGAACGGAGGCTCCTCCCTTTTTCTACCCAAACCCCGCCCCTCGCACACATTATTTTTAATATTCATTTCTGTCCGCACAACATTTTTGGTCTTCCTCCTTGGTACTTTTTTTTCTGGTTTTTTTCTAATATTATTATTGTTGTGTAATACATATTTTCCTCCTTTTCAGAATAGGATATATTTTCCTTTTTTTGTACCTGAGAGTTTTTATGGAATCATAGGTGATTTGACAACAAAACTAGAATTTTTCATAGGGGTACTTGTTTAAATTTATTCTTAATCACATTCTGAGAAGTCAAAAAAAGAGTATACATAGTATTTGAAAAAAAATTGAAAAACCAAATCCAAATAATTCACTTTAATAGGGGTTTTTTTTCAATTTTTCTATACAATTCTGGTCAAGAAAAATGTCTTTAAAATTTAAAGGTAGATTTTCAGTAATAAAAAATGGCTAGAGAAAAAAAAAGTTACACGTGAAAAAGGTGCTTTCTGTAGTGTCTAAAACAGATTTATTTTCGAACTATTCTTCTATTTTGAAAATGCACCTCGAAATTTTCGTCAAAAATACCCTCTTGGAAAATATTTGCAGCTGGCAGATGTTTGCCTGTGCTATGATTGAAGGTTATCCCACTAAGCTAGGGTGAAAGATTGGGTAGCCATAGTAATGGACCACCCAGCTCTTTAACATCAGCGTGCGAAACATTTTCTAAATTGTTAATGAATGACGATATCTCCTTGCTCCTCTTCTTTAATCATATAAAACGAAAGGATATTAATTACATATTTTAGGTTGCACTTTCCTCCTCCCCTCCTCCTCTTTCCCACACATAATTTTGTTTATATTTAACATACTTTTGAATATTTTACATGCACAGTTAGCAATAAAACAAGAAAAAGTGCAATCCCATAAAAACATGAGTCAGCGATTGTCGTGCCGCTTTTTTTTGAGACTTTTTGTTTGAATTATTTTTTCAAGAAGTGAAAAGATCAATTCATTTTTTTCTAAAGGTTATTTTTTAAAACTAATCCACTAATCTAAACAAAATAGGACCATTCATTTGATAATTTTGGATTGGCATTGATTGACACTTCTTCCCATTTTTTGCCCGTACGCATCGAAGTGTACTTCTCACTTCATGAAAGTGTCATTAGAATATTATATATATTTGTCTTTATTATTCCATCGATAGTAATGATACCAATGTTGATCTTTTCATCCTTTTTTTTCTCAATTTTCAAGCACTAATCCGATAGCTGAAATTAAATCTTTTCTTTTTAATGAGATTTTTTGTTGGGATTATGTTTTCAAAAGGTGAAAAGATCCATTCATTTTTTTTGAAAAGGTTATTTTATAGAACTAATTCACTAATTTCAATAGAATAGGTTTATTCATTTGAGAGTTTTGTAGTAATTTTTATTTTCTAAGTGACAGCCGAGTGATTTTTTAAAACATTTTCTAACATCAATTATTTTTGGAGGGAAACTTTAAATGTCTCATTTTTATTCTAACTCATACTATTTTTCATATTTTTTGAATGAATTTTCAAAATTTATATCTCAATAAATGGAATGAAAAACATGAACTGATGTGTAATTTAAAAAATATATATGAAAATATCGTGCATACTGACAATTCTTCCCATTTTTTGCGTGTACGCATCAAAGTGTACTTCTCACTTCATGAAAATGTCACTAAAATGTTATATATATATATATATTTTTTTTTTTTAATTATTCCATCTATAGTAATGATAAGAACATTGTTCTTTTCATCCTTTCTTATTTCTCAATTTTCAAGCAAAAAATATAAAAAATATCGTGAAATAACGAATTATAGGTCGATTTGCATAATATTTATGTTGGATTTTTGTATTTTCCGCTATTTTCATGAGATATTACAATATTTTCTGTTCCATATTTTAGCAAAATAGTTTTCAACTTGTAGGTGTCTAAGAATATCTTATCTCGTTCTAAACTCGACATTTTTCATTGAATTGCAATTTTTCAAAATCCTGAACTTGTTTCTTAATTTTATACATGAAAAATCAGGGTTTTTTAATACGAACTCTTTCATTAATTTTTTTTCATAGATTTCTTGTGAAACTTCTTTTCTGAATTGGCACCTAAGTTTTGAACTAAATTAAGGAAAAACTTTTCAGCTTCACAAAATCGAGAAAAATGGCATCAAATAGAGTTCGCCCTTCGAAACTCGTCGAATTCGTCCAAAATTTAGAGTTCACAGAACTCGAAGAATACGATCACCGTCAAGAGATGGAAAAATTAAGAAAGAGGATCATTACTGTGATTGGGAAGAAAGGAGATAATGTTATTATCAATTCTAAGACTATAAAGGCAATAGTTGATGTAGCTGTAAAACAAGCATTGGAAAGATTGATATCAGGTGAGTTCAAGGGTTTTTTTTTAAATGGTAGACCCATGTTTGCAGGCGGTGATCATTCCGATCACTTCAAACGGGTAAATGCTAAAGCTCACACCACTTCCGATGAGAAGAATGTTATGCTCCGAATTTTCTCGGAGAAAAAGAGCCAAATCAATGAGCTCCTCCAGAAACAATTCGTTCATTTGTTCCGAATCGCTGGAATCTATCTGTTGAAAGGCCGTCCAATCATGGCTATAAATCGATATCATCAAATAGCTGATATCATTTTGGTGAGTTTTAAAATTGCTAGTGAGAAAAATATTCTTGTTGTTTCAGAGAATTAAAAGCATGGACAAAGATTTTAATGAGAATATCAGAGATGTTCTCATGTCGAAGGAAACTGCTCAATTGGCTGTTGAATTGAATCAGGAGGTTAGTTTCGAAATATGCTTTTAAAAACCGTTAAAAATTATTATTCAGTCATTTGAAACATGTTGAGAACATTTTATAATAGTGATTCTGATGATAAGCACATACATTTAAATATTGGAAATTCCTTTTCGAATATTAGCGATAAAAACAAAGTTCATAGTTGCGAAAATATTCATAACTCGGCTTAAAAACAGTCAATTCGGCCTCATAATTTTCTAAATTTTGCCCAGTAAAATTCTCCTGTTTTGTTAATTTTTTATTTGTTTCAAAAATAATTCGTTTGTTTTCATATATTCTGTGCGAAGTATTGAATATTTAGAGTCGAGTTATGACATTTTTCTAATTATTAACTAATCTTTCATGACGTCTGTATGTTAAATGTTGATAAGTCTTCAAAAATCTATCAAAATACATCATCCTTTTTTTTTTACTTTTCGGGCAAAATTAAAAACAAAAAAAACATCTTTTTTCACCCCGAAATTTGTTCAATAACTTTTTTTCAGTCACCTCGATCTTCGAAAAAAATGAATAGGAGAAAACGAGATAGACAAGTTATGGATGAAGAATCGAATGGAGAACCGATTCGAAAAGCTGGAAGGAAGGATGTTGAAAAATATTCTTTAGGTAAATTCATTTTTTTATGATAACTTTTAACAATTTCTGATTTTTTTCAGTGACACTAGCAGCTCAACAGAAGGCTAATGAGAAAATGATTGAATGGCGAGAAAATGGGTTGAAACCCTTCTACATTGATGATGAGTTCAAAATTCGTATCTTAACGTAAGCTAGTGTTTTTACTTTAATTTTTATAGTATTTTGTAATTTTTCAGCTGCATTAATGGTTTGAAGCATCAGCATAAAAGGGAGAAAAGACTGGCGGATAAATTGGGAGGAAAAGATAAAGTGGAGAAGGATTTGAAGAAAGAAATGGATAGATTTTCAAGAGCAGCTTTGGAGAACCGTCAAAACGCTGAAATGAATCATCGAAAGATTATAAATGAGTGGGATAACAATAGTACTCAACATCTTGGAATGTTCGAACTTATTTTCAAAATTATGGGATACAATGAAACGACTTCGGAGATTTTTATCAATAAAATCGGGTGGGATCGGATTGAACCAGTGCTGAAGAACATGCCATTTTGGCCGGTGTTTGTGAAATCCAAACAACACTTTCAAGATGGCAAAAATGATGAAGCGAGGTGAGGTTTTGCAATTGAAAAATAAATGCCAAAAATTAAAAAAAACTTCGATCCTTCATAACTTTTTTCACAAAAATATTCAGAAAATAAAAAATATAGCATGATGGTCGAACTCTGTGCGTGTAATAATTTTAAGAAAAATTCGAATTAAAGAGCTCGTGAACCTATTTTGTCATATGAGCAATCCTTTGCACATTTATGCTCAAAAGTATCATCAAAATTCTCCGTCTTTGAACGACGATATCTGAAAATATAAAAATACAAATATATATTTTGAAAAAATATATTTACAATTTCTGTAATTCTAGGGATCCATTAGCATTGACAGGTCAAAAATTAAACTTCGAAGATTCATCAATTTTAAGAAATTTCACTAATTTTTGAAATTTGGCAGTTGTTTTTAAACAATTTGCTTTGAAATACTAAAGAATTCATTTGAGAAACGTTTTCATTATTTCAAAAGGTCCAAAAAACCTCTTGGAAATTTTTTTCAAACAAAGTTGGCCTGATTTTTTGTTGAAATATCGCCCTACAAAATATTTGGGGTAAAAAATGTCCTAAATTAATTGCTCATGTTATAAACTTAATATAAAAAAATGAATTTATATCAAAAAAATCTGTAACTCTGTCCAGATATCGTCCTACAATAGTTAGAGCTACTTTTTCAAATACTAGTGCAAAATATGTGGCCAAATGGACTGTGATATTCTCCGTTTCAATTAATGTTTTTTCTAGTGCATACCATAAAGTCCACCTGGAGCAAAACACCGAGGAATGTATGGGTATTTGCAATGGAAAAAGTGTTGCGCTAATTTCGAAATCGTATAAAAAAGCGACATGTTATCGAGTGTTTGAAAAAATGCACGACTTCATCGATGACTTAGAAGACTTGAGAACCGAGCTCTTTGTGGATTTTTCAAAAATGATCAACTATTTCAATAAAGTGAGTCAAGTTTAATTCAGAATACATAACAAAATCCAATTTTCCAGTTGAAGCCTTCGGATGCTGCAAAATTCCAAATGGAATCTTTGGAAATATTCCAATGTGAGCACAAGATTTTGAACACCAACAAGATGTCCCTCAATTATGATGCGCGAAAGGCTGAAAAAGAGAAACTCAAATGTTGTGTTTGTGGTGTTTCGCACACTCTAGCCCATTTGAGGTTTTTTATCGGAATCGGGGATTTTCATGGAAAAATGCGAAGTGATGGGAAAAAGCCGATTGATGAATTTGTGGCAATGATGGTCAAATTCGGACAAGTCAGATCATTGAGACTAGATTATGAAATTCAATTGAAGTAAGTTTGATTATAAATGTTTGTAGTTTCTTTCAAATCCTTATTTACAGTGAATTCAAGGTCTATATGGACCATCTCCGTCAAACAACGATCCAAATTCAATCATCGATTGAATTGATCACCGCATACAGTAATCAATTGTTCAAATTGCACAAGTCAGTTAGCAGCTTCGAAGTCAAACATTTGAGAGAATTGGAAGGGAACAAGACGTTGACGGATAACCAATTTTTAGATGTTAGTGTTTTTTGTTGAAGAATGGAAGGTATAACTGATAGTTTTTGCAGACTTATCTCGCTAAATATGATGAAGAAAGTCAGTTGAATTGGGAAAAACTGGATGATGCAATGGCTCGTTTCCCATTTTTGATAACTACGTATGGCGAGAAGCTAAAAGGAAAGGAAGAGGACGATGAGGAAAATTGTTGTATAATATGCATGGAGGAACGTATCGTTTTCGTCAATTTCCCCTGCGGACACAAAACGTGCGCAAAATGTCATGATCGATTACGGAAATTCAAGTAAGTTTTCAGAACCTAGAACGTATCCTATTAATTTAAAACTTTTGCAGAAAAAGCGATATTGGTCTGGAATGTGCTCATTGTCGACATATATTTAATCATGATCAAACGATTGTTGTCAGAAGAGAAGTTGAACCGCCAAAAGATGAGGATGGGATTCAGAAGAAGATTCTGACAGTGAAAATGGAGGAGACTATTAAATTGATGAAGGAGATTATTAGGAAGGATGCGAGGAACAACAAGATTCTTCTTTTCACCACCGCTGAAGTTAACAAACCAATTTGGAACTTCTTGGAGGAACAACTTCAGAATGCTAAGGTAAGGGGGATCTCTGGATATTTCCTAAGATTAAAGTGTAGGGGTCAGGTTCAGGTCAACATGGAGGGTCATGCTCTTGCTCAAGCACAGGCTTGAGCTCAGGCCGCTGAGCTCGATCTCATGGTTAGGATCACAATCAGGATCGAGAGCGGTTCAGCATAGTAATCAGGCTTTCATTAAGTTTTAAATTTTACAGATGCCATTCGCTGCAGTCACCCGTGTTGGCACAAATCCTAAAGTATCCACAGCGGAGTTTTCGGCAAGGAGCAAGATTCTTCTATGCTCCACATCTACGTGTAGAGATGACTTCAACGTGGTAGAAGCCAACCACGTGATTTTCCTCGATTCTACTGTTCCATTCACAGGAGTTGGGAAGGTAAGGACTTTTGAAAGAAGTTGTTTATTCTCAACTAAATTTTGATTTTTAGGAGGTCTATAAACACGGGCAACAACGTGATATCAAGTTATACCACATGATTGTGAAGGAAAGTATCGATGTGGAACTTCAAAGAATTTCAAAAGTTGCAAGAAATGATGGAGAACAACAAAGAAGAGGTAAATTGACACTTTTAAATAATCAATTTTAATTTAAAAAATTTCAGGAATGGAATTCACTGTTGGAGAACTGCGCAAGATGTTTGGAATCCCCAAGTAGTTCCACAATTTTCTGTTTTTCTCTTATTTCTGTTGTTCTCTGTTGACTAACCATATCCATCATTTAATCATCTTCCAAGTCAAAAATCCCATATCTTTTTTTCACAACTTCCACCTCCAAAAATCTCTCAAATGGTTCCTTCTTAAAGTATTTTATTGCTGAATCTTTTCCTTCTCTTTTTTTTTGAATTTTCTTCATTTCTCTGTTCAACATTGCCGACAAATCATCATAATCTTCTTTTTCTCATCCCAATCTTCAGAAAAATGTAGTAAAATTCCTAAAAGGGTTCCTTCTAGAAATATTTCTGTGCTGAATCTTTTTCTTCTCTTTTTTTTTTCGAATATTCCCTTTATTTTTTCTTCCTTTTCAACTTCGCTGACATGATATTCCCCCCCCCCCCNNCCCCCCCCCCCCCCCTCCCAATCTATAAGTTCAAATCAAAATTTGCTCACTTCAATTTATCTCACAGGTTTTGCGATCATCTCATTTTTTTTGTCACATCTACTGTTTTCTGTCAAATGTGTAGGATTCATACAGTTATTCTCCAAATCACAAATCATTTATCGATTTTTGCCAAACCACCCCGGTCTCTGCTTGAACTCGATTTCAAAAAAGTCATCCTCATCTTCCAAATAGTTCTTTCTACAAATATTTCAGTGCTGAATCCTTTTCTTTTCTTTTTTTTTTTCAACATCGCCAACAAATTATCATAATCTTCTTTTTCCCGTCCTAATCTTGGAATTCAAATCAAAATTCGCTCACTTAAAATTATCTCCCAGGTTTTGCCATCTTCTCTTTTTTTCTCGTTCTCTGTTCACTACTTTGTTTTTTGTTTTATATGTAAATTCAATTAGTATTTTTTTTTGTCTAGTGCCATTCTTATATTGTGAATAAAGAATGTTTGCTTTAGTGTCTAGCATAGTATAATGGTGTATGTACGCGTCTGTCGCCCAGAATGTCGCAGGTTCGGTTTCTCTAATAGGCAAAATTTTTTTTTTATTGAAAAAAAAGGACAAACGTCTCATAATACTATGATTTATGTAATCCTACTATTCTAGTGTGAAGAGTCGGATAGTCATAGCAACGGAGCAGCCAGCTCTTTTTCCATTTATATTTTCATTTGAAAAACTTGTTCATAAGTTTCGCCATTATATTTCTTTTCATAAGTTATTCGTAATTTTTTTTTTAATCGTTAGCCTAATTTTTCTCATTTGTCCCACGGTTTTTGATATTTTTGAATCAAGCTATTGATATTCGAAATACTAAACAGAAATTTGCGAAATTATCATATACATTCACTATTTTGTTGAAAAAACATGCAAAAAAATAGACAACATTGAATTTTCCGGGTTAACTAAAATTCACTTGATATTTTTGCTGATTTTTTTTGTATTCTCTGCAATTTTCATACAGCATTACACTTTTTTTCTGTTCGATATTTTATCAATTTAGGTTTGAATTGTTAAAATATTCTCTGTGTCTCTGTTTTTTTTTTTTGGAAATGACACAAATTTGATCTTGTGTAATAGTTTTTTACTTTTTTTTTCACATCTTTCAATGATTTTATGATGCTTCGAGACCTCATTTTCGCAGTTGCCAAAAATGTTCATTTTAATTAGAACACGATATTTTCAGGTAAAATTTGACACATTTGGTACACTTTTTGGGAAAATCGAAGAACAAAAAGATGGATGAAGATGTGATTGAGGGCGAGCCGCCAAATTTTATCGAAATCGAACAAAATGTTAAATTCAAACCAATCGAAGAGTTCGAATACAAGAAAGCGGTGGAAGGAGCGAGAAATGAGGTCAGTAAAATGACTGAGACGAAACAGAATGATGAATGGACTTTATCGAAGACTGGTATAGAGAAGATGCGTGAAAAAGTGACGGCATTAGAGGAAATGTTGATTACGGGTAAGTTCAGGGGAAATCTCTTGAGATTTCGGTCCCCACAAACTTTCCCAGAAAATTTATAATTTCTTGAAATAAATTCATTTTTGCAGGTGGAGATCACTCGACATTCTTCATTAGATCCAACGCAGAGAATCGAGTGCGCTTTGATTTTAACAATGTGGCGTTCAAAATATTCGAAAAGAAAAAACTCGAAATAGCCTCACTGATGACGGTTTATTTTGAAGATTCATTCGTAGCAGCCGAAATGCATTGGCGTCAAGAGGATATAGAGTTAGCGATGGTATTATATCGAAAAATGTTTGATACTATGCAGGCGAGTTTTTAAAGTTCCAATGAGAAAAAAAACAATTTTTGTTCCAGGAGATTAACACCAACAATATTAATTTCAATCTAAGTATTAAGAATAATATGGAATTGGGAGAGGAGGTTAGTGCAAAAATCAGGTTTTCCTATTTGAAAATTCAAAAATGAGTTTGAATGAGGATAATATGAAAACAATGAAAATATATCATAAAATTAAAGGGAGGGACTCCTTTTTCCTCACTTAGAAAATTTTCCAACAATTTTTTTTTTTAGTTAGGTCAAAAATCTACAACAATAGTGAAGTCGAGAGCCAAACAATTTGAGAAAAGGAAACGAGATAGAAAAGTTATTGAAAGAGCTATTGGACAACGAATTCGAAAAGTTGGAAAAATGAATTTCGAAGAAGAGAATTCTCGAGGTAAATTCATTTTTAATGAGAATTTTCGACAATTTCTAATTTTTTAGTTCGATTCGCAGCTGAGCGCAAAGCTAAGAAGGAGATGATTCAGATGCGAGAAAATGCGATGAAACCAATCCAGAGTGATATCATATCTATCATCTGTGTTCTCTAGTAAGTTGGTATTTCTTGAATGTAATTGTCTTTGTAAATTTTTTCAGTGCTGTCAAAAAACTGAGGTATTACATAGGAGCTGGTGAAATATTGAGAGAACTGGAAGAACATTTCGGAGGAAGAGACAAAATCGATGATAATTTGAAAAAATTGATCGATCAATTTTCTAAGAATGCGACTGAAAAATTTGGATATGCTGGGAAGGGGTTGATTTTCGATGAGTGGGAGTGGAATAAGAATCAACATGTTGGAATAATTCGGGTATTTAAACACATCATCGAATTGTATAAAGGCACAGATACAAAGGAAATAATGAATGCAGTAATCACACCGGAAAGGATGAATATTATACTGAAAGAAATGCCATTCTGGCCGATATTTGTGGATTCCAAAAAGCATTTTGAAGACGGCAAAATTAATCAAGCAAAGTGAGGCTTTGAAGTTTGATATAGAATAATGATTATGACTCATAATGGTTTATTTGGCCCCTCATTTTGCACTATAGGGAATTTTAATAACTGAACTCATAATCTTCATTTCACTAATTTTTTTCAGTGAAGTCCACCAGCAAGATCCCAACTGTATGGGAATTTGCAATCAAAGGAGCATAGAAGATATTTCTTGGTTTTATGAGAGTGCGACATCTCTCCAAACCCTTCAAAAAATGGGCGAATTCCTCGAAGAGTTGGAATCCTTAAGGATCGAATTGTTTGAAGATTACGACAAGTTATTGGAGTTTTTTAAAAGCGTGAGTAAATGGATGATATAGTAATGCAATTAAGGTACATTTTCAGAAAGATCCGAGCGATTTTTTCTATTATCATGATGATTTTTTGGAAGTCCTTTGCTGCAGACATCAGCTTTGGAACACAGCCACCATATCCATTGATGAGGTTTCGCGAAAAATGGAGAAAAGCAAACTCAAATGTCCAACTTGTGTTGTTTTGCACACTTTGGCGCATTTGAGGTTTGCGATTGGTGTTGGAAGTTTTCATGGACAAGTCAAGGAGAATCCAACAAAGCCTATCGAATCGTTTTTATCGCTAATTTTCGAAAATAAACGCTGCAAATATAAAATCAATGGTTCGCAAATGAAGTAAGATTGAAGATGCATTTCGAATGTTTGGAATCTATCTCAGGAAAAAATTATGTTCTATGTCAAAATAAGAGAACTAAACATAAAATAGAACTTTTGCCAAAAAAAAGAGGTTCTAAAATAATACTTTGAAAAAATCTACAAATTTTTAATAACTTTTTTAAATTTAACTTTACGAAAAAAATGTGTCTTGATCCTGAGCCCAACTATGATTTCCCTGTTAGAATAGGATAAGAATATAGTTAGCATAGGATCTAGTCAAAAAAGTCGAAATATATCAAACTCTCCATTTACAGAGACTTGACGGCATACATGGATCGTCTTCGTCGTACCACAGTCAAAATTCAAAACTCGTGTGAATGGATTGACTCTTATGCTAATCAATTGAGCATAATGTGTATATCGGTGCGCAGAGTTAACATTGTAAATGTAACAAATGCCGGAGTGGAAGAGGAATTGACGAATGGCCAACGTGAAGAGGTTAGTGTTTTTAGTGGAAATTAAAATCAATGACTTTTTTTTTTTGCAGCGCCTCGAACTTTATGAAAAAAGGATCGAGTTGTATGAGAAGAAATTGAAGGGAGCGATGGCAGAATTCAGATATATGATAAATTTGTATGGGGGGAAACTGGATGGGACTAATGTGAGCAGCGAGGAATGTAGAATATGCTTGGACAAGTGTGTGGTTTTCGCCAACTATCCATGCGGGCATATTTTGTGCGCAAATTGTTATCAAATCGAAAGAAAGATAAGGTAATTCTTTTTGAACCGACAAATGTTGTTTTAAACCTGCAAAAACTTGCAGAAACAACGACAAAGCTTTGAAATGTGCTACCTGCAATAAAATATTCAATCATGATAAAGTCGTTTATGCGAGAGGAAAAGCTGTAGATGATGAAAATAAGCCAACTGTGATCGCGGGAAGATCATTGACTGTAAAGCTTGCGGCCACGATTGAATTGATGGAGAATATCATAAAAGAGGATCCGCAAAATAATAAGATCATCCTATTAACATCATTGGATTCTAGAAAAACGAGTTGGACTTATTTGACAACTGTTCTTCAAAGCGCTCAGGTGAGAATATTAGATAAAATCCGAGTAGGGTCAGCATAGGGCCAAAGGAGCATAGAATCTAGCCATCATAAGATCAGGATCGGGTCAGATGAGAATCTGGCCAATATGTGATTAGGATTGGTTCAGCATAAGTTCAGGATAGGATCAGATCAACATTGGTTCATGCTCGGTTCAGCATAGGATCAAGATGGGGTGAACAGAGAATCTAGGATCTAGTCACCATACGATCGGGTCATCATAAAATCAGGATCAGGATTAGCTCAGAGTGAGATCATGATCAGCTCGGCATAGGATTTTGCTTAAGTTAGAATAGAGCATAGGAGCATGGGAACATGATTGGGCCAGCAAAGTCAGCATAGGTCCGGGTCAGCATAGAATCTGGTCAACATATGATGTGGTTTGCATAAGATCTGATCAGCGTAGAACAGGGTTGATCATGTCAACCTTAAATGTAATGCTGGGTTTCCAGACAGCCCTGATCTTAAGATAACTAAAAATTCGAACCTCAATTTTGCAGATGCCATTCTTAGCAGTAACTCGTGTCAGAAATGCCAAGGTTCCAGCGGATTGCAAAATTCTCATATGCTCTCCTCATACGTGCCTCGAAAATTTCAATTGGCCAAAAGCGAATCACATAATTTTCCTTGATCAATCTTCTTCATTCTCCGCGCTTGGAAAAGTGAGAGTCTCATTGAAAAAAAAATCTTACGTGTGTTTTCGTGTTTTGTAGGAGATCTACAAACATGCTCGAGAACAAGAATTGAAATTATATCACATGCTGGTCCAAGAAAGTATTGATGAGGATATTCGAAGAATCGCAATTGCTGGAAACAATGATCCCGAACGAAAGAGAAATGGTGAATTTACAATTTGGAATAGAGAAATATTGTTTTTTTCAATTTACAGGACATGAACTCACTGCTGGAGAAGTGCGCCAAATTTTTGGAATCGCCGTATAATTCCATTATTTTCTGTTTATTTTGTATGTCTGGTTTTTATCCTAACATTTAAGTTCTCAAATATTTTACTTTTTCAAGTACAAATCACTAGATCTTCCAAATTTTCTTCAAATGTGTATTTGGCTTCTTCGTAATTACTGTTTTAAAACATATCAATTTCTTCTTCCCACCTCAAAAGCTAGAAAAATACCCTTATTCTCCCAATCTTCTCTTCACATCAAAAATGTCCTCATCTCGCTGCTCAAAAGCTCCAAAAACTCAGTTTCTTTGTGAAAATTCATCAGGGAAAAACCAGCTTCTTTCTTCTCCCATCCTCAACTAAAACTAGAAAAACCCCTCAATCGGTATTTCTCGACAAATTGTGACTTCATGTTCGAAATTCTGGCTAGATTTTATGATGAAATTTTAAAACTCAAAAATCTAATTTCCTTTCATCAAAAGCCTTCGAGTATTTTAATTTGTCAATTCCAAACCCCCAGATCTCCCAAATTTTCTTCTACTTTGTATTTGGCTTCTTTGTGATTACAGTTTTAAAACATATCATGTCCAAAAAAAATCGCCCAACTAAATTCCCTGAATTCTTTCTGTGATTGGTTCAATTCTGATACCACCCGTCTTTTTTCATTAAAACTGCTTTCTTCTTGCTGCTCCAAAGCCCCAAAACACTCAGTTTTTATATGAATTATCGTCAGGGAAAATCAGATCCTTTCTTCTCCCATTCTCAATCAACTAAGCGAGAAAATTACTCCGAATTTCTAGAAAACCAATGATTCAACCCATCTTCTCTCTTTTCTTCGAAATCGGAATCATATCCTCCCATTCTCAATTTTCTAAAAATAAGAGTTTTTCTCATCTCTCCGGAACACACCTGGTTAACTTATATTCCGATTCTGTCTCTCATATCATACTGTATTTCATACTATTTTCATTTAACATATATTTTCCATAAATATGTTTTTTTTTTGTTTTGTATTATGTATGTATTTTAGCGAAAAATAAATCAATGAAAAGATTAATCAATAAAAAAAACACAAAGAAAACTTTCTCTTCACCATTTCAATTGAAAAAACAAAAAAGGTGTCACTAGCCCCTACATATTCGTACCAAAAATAAGATAATTGATCAAAAATATATTTTGGAAAAAATAAAAAGTATGATTGAACTTTATTTCATCTTATTTTCCTTGGCTAAAGAGGTATGGCTTAATTTTAAAACAATTTTTTTCGAATTTTCGGAGTATAGCTTTTTCATATATGTATCTAACAAATTCAGAAATTTCCATTTCAAAATCCAAAGAAACTTTTTTCTAGATCCTCAATTTATCCTAAACCCCTTTTTTTGTTTTATTTTTTAAACACAGAGCCACAAAAATTCATTTTCCCATAACTATTTTGTTGTAATATTCAAAACATAGGGAGCGACAGATTTTTCGAAAGAGGGGAATGTTTTTTTTTCTTTTTTTCGAATGTCAACATTTTTTTCGGGGACATGAAAGAAGTTGAAATAAAAAAAGTTAAATGAAGTAATTTCATTCTTTTAAAAAACTGAAAATTCAGAATGAGAGTTGGTTTATAAAAACTTAACCAAGCTCTTTTTTGGAACCTGGTACTTTGCTAGAAATGTTTCTCTGAAAATTTCGCAACCAAATTTTTCAATTTTTTTCTCTGTTCAAAAAAAAGAGGCGTGTCCCCAGTCAGCCAATCAAAATCGCCAACATTTTCTGAAATTTTCGTCTCTAGCGGAGCCTTCATTTTCGATTCCGACGATTAGCTGTCCTCCTTTTTCATTTTTCTCTCATTTTTCGTATTTCAATTTTTTTCGCGCTGTAATTTTGCGGTCATATTTTATTTTCCTGACAACTTGCGAACTTTTTTCTTTGTCTTACTCCACATTCTATGGGTCCCTAGTTTTTCCTATATTTTTTCGAGTAAATTAGAACAGCGAGAGAAAGTGCATGACTCAGACTTTTTTAGTGTCATACTTTTTTTGTGTAAAAACACACACGGTTCTCTATAATTTTTTTAAAAGGCAGAATTTTTTCAAATTGCGTATTTTTCTAATTAGATAAAAAGAAATGGTGTCAGATAAAAACGATAAAAATAAAACCGCGACGCACACACGCCCCGCACTCGGTGAACGTTATGAAACACTTTCTTGGGCTACTTTTAATGTGATTTTTAAGATGAGTCATAGCTGTGTAAAAAAAATTATAGAAAATATATCGATTTCAAATTTTTATGTAAGAATTTTCTATTATATGTTCCATATATCTCTAATTTTCCATAACATTCACTCAAAACCTATAATTTCAGATAATGGCTCAAGAAAACACTGGTGACGGGTTTATCAAATGTTTGCTCACTGGCAACCACTCTACTGAATACAAGAAAGTTATTTCGGAAATGGAAGCTTTCAAGCGTCAAGCTGAAGAAAGTCTGGACAAGGTCACGAATTTTCTGATGCGTAACCGAGATTCTCCAACTGCTCAAACTCGTGGTCAACTTTTGTATCTTGAAATCTCCGAGAAAATGGAATCGAAGATGATGTCGTTCCATGAGCAACGCCAGGCTTTGATGGAAAAACAAATTCGGGATGTCAAAGACTGTACGATGCGCAACGAAGTCGTCGAAGGTCTTACCGATGTTATCCGCACTACCGCTAGTGGCAACCCAGGATTCTGCAAACAAGACGATCCAATCGATAAGTTATTCCTCATCGCAAGTCAATTGGAGAATGAATAATTTTGTAATTTTTTTAAACGAAGAAGATTTCTCTTATATTTTTCACGAACTTTTGATAGTATCCACCGGTTTTGCAACCGTCTTGTCATATTTAATTCAAACTGAGGTAGTCTAGTGAAATTTGGCATACTGTTTTAGAACACTATTGTTAATCTAGAAAAAAATTTTGGAGGCGAAATATTCAATATGAACTCCTGTAGGCATTAAAATTGAAAATTATAAAGTTCAGTATTAATGAAACCTCCAATAAAATCTATTTCAAAAACCGAGATAGGTAGTCTAGTGAAATTTGGCATACCGTTTTAGAACACTATTGTTAATCTAGAAAAAAATTTTGGAGGCGAAATATTCAATATGAACTCCTGTAGGCATTAAAATTTAAAATTATAAAGTTCAGTATTAATGAAACCTCTAATAAAATCTATTTCAAAAACCGAGATAGGTAGTCTAGTGAAATTTGGCATACTGTTTAAGAACACTATTGTTAATCTAGAAAAAAATTTTGGAGGCGAAATATTCAATATGAACTCCTGTAGGCATTAAAATTGAAAATTATAAAGTTCAGTATTAATGAAACCTCCAATAAAATCTATTTCAAAAACCGAGATAGGTAGTCTAGTGAAATTTGGCATACCGTTTTAGAACACTATTGTTAATCTAGAAAAAAATTTTGGAGGCGAAATATTCAATATGAACTCCTGTAGGCATTAAAATTTAAAATTATAAAGTTCTGTATTAATGAAACCTCCAATAAAATCTATTTCAAAAACCGAGATAGGTAGTCTGGTGAAATTTTGCATACCGTTTTAGAACACTATTGTTAATCTAGACATATCTCGGGAACCAAAGAAATTAAGCTAACCAAACTTGGCAAATGGGTTCAGGGCACTACTGGTACCCCAGAAAAAAATTATGGGACCCTCCTTAACCTTAATCACCCCCTAGGCATTAAAATGTAAATTCTAGGGACACGCTACTAATAAACCTACCCCAGACGCATATCTCGGGAACCAAAAAATTTAAGCTAACCAAACTTGGCAAATGGGTTCAGG
>LR551804.1:0-29665 GCA_900536415.3 Caenorhabditis sp. 38 MB-2015
CGGATGATGCGAATGATCAGCAAAAGAAGAAGGTTCGCTTCCCTCCACGGTCACCACTCGATGATATTCCTACTACGAGTGGAACCCAACCTAGATCAGCTTCAGCTGGTGGTGACACAAGTGTAAGTTTTCTCTAAGATTTTCAGCAAACATGATTGATTCTACAATTTATGTACTTGATAACAAGTTTTCAAAGTCTTGACAAACTATGAAAAAATGAAATTATTTCAGAGTCAATCCATGGAACGTGTCAAGAAAGCGCAGAATTTGTCTAGAATTATTGACCGTCTGAGAGTAGAACCTGCTACAAGTAACACTTTGCAAATGGAAGAACCTCCCGCACAAGTTTCGCAAGTTGAACCAACTTCTGCTCAAGTTCCACAAGTTGAACCAACTCCTGCACAAATCTCGCGAATTGAACAAACTCCGGCTCAAGCTCCACAATTGGGACAAGCTCCTGCCCAACCTCAACAATTGGGACAAAATCCTGTTCAGGATCCACAATCAGGACAAAATCCTGTTCAGGATCCACAATCAGGACAAAATCCTTCTCAGGATCCACAATCAGGACAAAGTCCTTCTCAGGATCCACAATTGGGAGGACTCACGAATCAAGTTCAAGAATCATCGGGAGTATCAGTTGATCCAGAAGATTCAGATGTCATCCCCAGCTTAGTGATTCGCTTCCCTCCACGATCACCCTTCAATGATATTCCTACTACGAGTGGAACCCAAGCTGGATCAGTTTCAGCAGGTGGTGACACAAGAGTGAGTTTTTTTCTCAATTTTGTTCTACGAACATAATCAATTTTTTTGTACATGATAGCAAGTTTTGAACCCCAAAAAGTCTTTACAAACTATGAAAAAAATTATTTCAGACTCAAATCAATGCGATCATTGACAATATGGGAATATTGGCTCGAAGTAATCGTCGTTTGGAAGAAGCACTTTCTCCAAATCTTTCTGATGAAACTGAAGTTAATGTGGCTGAATCTGAGGAACAACTTATTCCGATTCTCTGTTTGCGAATGAGAGAAGTTCCTGGTGAAGGTCCGCAAGTTGAAGAATATTTCGAAGTGAGAGCTTCAATCACGGAAGTAAGTTTTATGATTCTGAACTCAGTTTTTGGATACACGAAAACATAAACAAAATACTTCAGCAGTTTTGGATATCGGGAAACAATTTTTTAACTTTCAGGAGGAGGCAGAAGTGGAATTTGGACTCTTGAGCGAGGAAGACTTCAATTTAACATTGAGTGTGATTCGAGTTCGAGGCGAAGCTGAGGCGGCGAGATTATCAGGCAATCTTGCAGTGCATCAAAACTTTGCGAGTATCGGAGCTGGAAAAGGACTGATAATCGATCTTGCCATCATCCGTCACTATGAAGAAACGTTTCTTGCAAAAACGCGTGAAGCTAATGGTTATGAGTTGAAAAAACGTGCGATGAGAGAAGCATTTGCAAAGAAATGTGCCATAGGCAAAAAAGATAAAGAAGCCTTTGTAAGTTTTAAAACTTTTTTGTAAGCATTGAGCGATTAGAGTGTTTTCACTCAAACATTTGAAAATAACTTTAAAATGTGATTTTTTACAGATAAAAGGCAAACAACTACCATTGTCATTTGATGACTTTAAGAAGAAGTATGCGGTTCGATTCGCGATTGAGTGCATCACTCTCAGTGATGAAGACGAGGATGTTATTCCAATAAATGAGAATGATGAGAATGCGCAAAATGATGATAATGCGCAAACAGCTAACAACAATGCAAAAAATACTAACAAAAATGCGTGAAGAGATATCAACTTCAATAATGAGTATACCTCAAAATTTGTATATTAAGTTTTACCTCTTTTTTTCTTTGTTATCTGTTATCCCTGCCTGTTGAACCCTTGAATTATTATATTTTCTGAGATATGAACGATTTATGTTCAAATTGATTGTGTTTTCATCTAAAATTTCAGAAAAATGTTACGAAGAAGCACACATTATATGTCTACAGATTCACTTTTGGTTCTTTGTTCATGGTGTTCTTCAATAGAAATACTTCAGCGAGTTTCCATCGTTCTGAGAAATTTTGAACTAAATTTCACCAACCAGCAAAGTGACGTGAGATGAATTATACAAAATATATCAGCTCGTTGTGCTTTCCAGTGAGCGTTCTCCGACCAACAAAATTGCTCCATGGTGTTCAAAGTTTGTCCCTCTCTGCATGATGATTTTGAAACTATCATTTGCCTGTGAATTTGAACTTAAAAGTCTTGATTGAAACTTTGCTGGAATCATTTTTGTGCCTGTCGAAATCTCGTTGTTTTGGGAGGTCAACATCCGGATAGCTGAGACATTTCGACATCTTACCAACGATTTTCTTGAATTTTTGACTCAATAGTCAGGTTACAAGGTTGGAAACAATTTTTTGTGGGTATTTGAAGGTTTCGGATTTTTTATAGAACAATATGATGGTTTTTGTTGAAGTCAAATTGAGAATTAATTGGGTTTCTTTGTTTTCGCTTACTTATTGCATTTTGTTTCGTTGCAGATAATACGACTTCTTTCTGTTGGAAGTATTTGTTCAAAAATCATCAATAACTGATAGTATTTTCAAGAAAAAAAAGAAAACAGGTTAGAATACATTTTTTTTTATAATACAATATTTTCAGCAATTTGTTGAACTGGAACAATGCATCGCAAGACATCAGGACGAAGTAGATTTATTAGATTTGAGTGAATGTGCGGGACAATTGGCAAAGGTGTATAAAGTATTCGACATTTATGCATATTGGCTCCAACAACATCTTATCGACCAGCTCAATCTTGATATTGTGAGTTGGGTAAAAAAAATGTTCAAAGTATTATAGATTCCATTAACAGTTAGCCAAAAAATATTGTTTTAAGAGATTTAATGGAACCTAAAAAATAGCATTGTGTTCAATCCATCAAATTTTCACCACTCCTTTTGACAACACCAGAGTCGATTGAAAATGGTGTATTAGACATTTAGCGCTAAATTTGATCTTAGTAAAAAATGTAGTGATTCAAGAAAAACATTCAAAAAACGTCCAATGGTTGGCTTATTAACATAACTTTCAAAATATTGAAAAATCCAAAACACACCAATAAAAATGAGAAAAGTAAACTTATTTAATTTTCAGGAGTCGAACAAAGAAAAGCTGTTGGATGCTCTCCAAAGAATCACAAATCTCGAAAACACAATTCTCAACATTGCTCAATACTACAATTAGATTCTACCCATTTCAATCTCCTCACACGAATCATATAAATTTCAAGCATTGTTGGACTCATTTATAGTAATTTAGTTTTCAATTTATTCACAGGCAAAAAAAAAGTATCTTTTTTTTACCGCGGTTTTTTAAGGCGGTGTTTGCACACAATCGCGCGAAATTCAAAATTGACTTTTTTTTTGTTTTCTTGTTCCAGTTGAGTGTAAATAATACTAACAGGCAAAAAGAAGTCATCGTGGGAGGTGGCAGAGACTGGCAGATAACATAAACTGGCACATTTTACGACCTGACAGAAACAATATTCCATGTTGCACAAAACTTGGCAAAAAATGGAAAAATAACGTTTTATGGGTAATCTGAACAGTTTTGGAGAAAGATATCAGTGTATTGGTTATAAATCGGAATATATTCTTCATTTTCCACACCAAATTAACGAGTTTGCGGATATTTAGCCAATAATATCATGAAATATTTGAAAATTTTTTAAAATATTCTCCCGAAAACTGTGCGGCAAGAGCGCATATTTAGTGTGCGGACCATTGCCATTTTCAGACGCGACAAACTCCTCCCATTTTTGCAGAAACATGTTTTTTATTTTGGGAAAGTTCGTAACTAATTTTTTCTGAAGAAAAAATACTTTTTTTTTCACTGTGTATTCTAAACATATACGAACGCTTTAATGAATTCATTTTTGTTCTGTTCTCACAATTGAAGAGCTTTCTTGGGAAATTTAATGAACTCAAACTCACCTGTGGGAGCTGAACTTATACATCAGTTACATAAACAACTGTAAACAACGGAGGAGATGTAAGTGTCTTGAATCGTTCATGTATTCTGGACAGTAGAAGGGACTAAATCTGTTTGCAACAAATCAGTCGTTTTTCCTTTATACTTGGAATGTCACTCTTCCTTCTCCGAAACGCTTTTTCTTCGAAGTTATTTTTTAATGTGTCAATAGCGACTTTTACAGTACACTTGGCAATATAAATGAGTTGTTCACTTCCTTTTTTTGGTATAGCGTGTATTTGAAAACAAATATTTCTCAATAAAGACTGGCTATTGGTTAACCACGCCTTTAAAAAAACGCCCAAGGCACATTGTCCGAATAGATTAAAATAAAATGTAAATATAAATTAAATTGTTTAGAAAAATCAACAACTGAAAAATCTTGAAGTCAATGTGACTGATTTTTCTAAAATAAACATCCAATATATGCAAAATGCAATGAAAGTTAGGATGTTTTTGGTTGTTTTCAAACTGTATAAAAAAATTAGCTTCAATCTTTTTTTGACAAATGAATCATTTCTATCTGGATTGTAGTATCGTTTGTTTTGAAAGAAAAAACAATCAAAAACAAGCAAATTTAGTTTCAAACACAAAAATAAATGATTTTTTTGTGATAATTTTTTGTGTTTTTTCTCGAAATGTTTTATTTATTATTTATGATAAACGAAAAACCGCACAACTGGGGATGGATTGATGCAATTTTTTTTGATCTTCCTTTTTTGGCAGCGGGATAACTGTCGAAAAAGAGGAGAGGGGGAAGGGGGGGGGAAGAACCAAACACACTGTGTTGCATTTTTTTCTTTTTTTTTACCTTCTTCAATGGATCCTCGCCCAGCTCTCGCGTTTTTTTCCGGCTTTTCAAGAAATATTCTGGAAGCTATCGCATTAGATGACTGTGAAGAAGCTGCTGATCTCCTCCAGCAAACCGACGATCATATTTTGAGAACGGTGAACATCCCTGCCTTCATTGAACAGACATGGAGAAATGATATTTTGTCGGTTAGTTTTAGCTTTTTTCTAGTAACAAAAGTTGATCGACAATTTTTTCAGAAATTGGATGAACTCGAACAACTTGTTGTTCAAACTATTAATGACGACGATATCCCTCCACTGGATCATATGATGGTCGCGTTTGACAAAATTCATTTAATGCTATGTATCTACTACAAATGGTTGGACGAGTATTTGTTGGAAGAGCTTGATCTTGTGAGTTAATAAACCTCCAAAAAATAATCGTCGAAGTAAAATTGCTGTAATTTTTAATGTGAAATTTCTCCCTGTAAAACAGTTGTTTGAAACATTTTACTATTTTAGCAAAATCATTTTGGTGTTGAACAATATAAAAACGACCAACCTGCATAAAATCAAGGATAATTTTCATTTTCTTTTTTTGATGGAAATCTTTTAACGTTAAACCATTTTTCAATTTTCACAGAACACATAAAGGTTGGGAAAAAATTTGTGATACCTGAACTAAACTACCTAAATCAATAATCTGGAATTTCACTTTTCTTCAGTTAGTTCAGGCTTTTCATCGCCTAATGAATGTGTTTCTAGTTTAAGTTCAGAATGTTTTAACACCAATTCACTAGAAGTATCAAACATTAAGATTTTTTTAATTTATTTAGCAAATGAAAAAAAAGTTGATCGTATCAATAAGATTCTCGAAAGATTTATATTTTAAAATTTAAAAATACTCATTTCTATTAAAATTGTTCAAAAGTGACTCAATTCATAAAATAATTTCCAACTGAAGCGCGTTTCCTCATGAAAATTGGTCTAAAAGTCTCGTGATACAATAACTTCATATTTAAACTTTCAGGACACCAATCGTGATGCGATGACCCATTCAATCGCCCGGTGGGCTGTCATCGGTGAATTCATTGAAAAATATCAAGAACAATAAATTGTCTTGGTCTGCGCCCTCTTCTATCACACCCCAGTCTCCATCGATTCATGAAATTTTGATAATTAAAGTACAGCATATTGATTGATTTATTTTTTTGAGATTGAAATAGCTCTCCCAAATACGACTGATTATTTATCCCTCGTTGATGTGTGTAATTATCTGTAATTCTATATGTGTGATTCCGGATAGGTTTTTTTTTGTGTGTACGTATGTGAATAATTTTTTTTAATAGCCGGTTCTAGTTTGATTTCGATAAATGAATGTTTTATAATGTGTTAAATTTCCGTATCATATTTTCAGTGAATCAGTGCAAGCAAACATGACTTTTATTTTCCTAAGCGCTGCATTGACAGATTATGAGGTCCGACAAAACCAAGCTAAGCCATATCTGAATAAGTTTTCTATGTAGTACATATCTGACAACAAGTATTTTTCAACAAATAATTTTGATTGGTTGACCACGCCTATGGAAAAAACGCCCAAGGCACTTCAAAAGGCTTCTTCCTACTAGACCCATTACAGCTATTCTATGAAAATTGCCATTTTTGATTTTCCGGTGACGTCTTTTTTTACAGTACATTATGATCGAACAAAATTGTTTCAGACAACGATTCAATATTGGAAATTTCCAACAATTATCACGTATTTGTAGTTTTTTGCAGCCAAAAACCTGAACGTTTTGCCTTTTGTGTCAGAGTTATTCGAAAACAAAAATTAGATAAATATATATTTATTTTTTTGGTTAGAGTGGAAAAATTCCAAAACCGTAGACAAAAAAATTGACCTAGTCATCAGTGAAACATCTTCTGCTGTTTTTTGGCCATTTTAAGGCATTTTTCCATCATCGGAGCAACTTTTTGCTTTTTCTTTTTTGGCTGAGATGATCTGGATTGTGGAGTTGGCCGTTCTTTGACTGTTGAGACCTTGGAAGGATTGACAGAAGCATTTGCTGGTTTCAGCGGATAAATCTTTTCATTCGGTGTGCCAACAAGCGCCTGAGAAACAGCTATCAATGTTTGACAATTAGATTTCATTCAAACTTACTGTTCTTTGTTGGGCATTCAATTTGTTGTTATGTATTACATCCTCTAATTCTGCCAACCGCCTATCCACTATCTCTTCCACACGAAGTATTTTCTATAAAATCAATTTGAAAGTCATTTCAAAAGATTTTCAGAAAAATAACATACCGCCTGAGTATTCATTGGGGATGTGGCTCTTCTTTTAAAATTCTTTTCAGCTGATTCCTTTTTATTCTCCTCATTTTCTTGTTCTCCTTCTATCAAATCATAATCTTCACATTTCTCATTGTCGGAACTTTGTTGGTTTCCTTCTAATTTTTTTGCTGTTCTCCTATAAAATGAAAATATTGAATGATATATGAAAAATATAGCAACTCACTTGGCCTTTTTTAGGCACCGAAGAAATTTCTTCAATAACCTAGCGTTAACGCCAAACTCTTCTTGATTGATAAATCTAGAAAAGACTGCTATTATATTTCTGATAACTGAAAAATATTACCTATATGTTAATTCTTTCACATTATACTTTCCATACATTTCCAAAGGTGCGTTTAACTGTGAAAGGCTTAATAGACTTGCATTAACTTCTACACCATCGTCCAACTTCTTTGCAAATTCTTTGATTTGTTTCTCAATATTTTCCGGGGAAAAATTCATACTTCAACACTCAAAAGTCCTGAAAATATATGATTTGATAGAAATAAAACCTACAAGAGAAGAAACGAAAAAAGCAAAAACATATGCAATAAACTGTGTGTATGGTGTATGATGAATACGCGCCCTCGAGCTCTCCCTTTAGGTGACTTATAGGAAGTCAAAATCTGTTTCTCCAGAGATATCGATTGAGGGCTCATCAATAAATTATTGGAATGAACAGGAAGGCGATTTTCAGAAGGAACATATAGAAAAAACAAAAACATCTCTTTCAATTAGAAATATGTTTTCATACAAAGTAAGGGGCAGATAAAGGAGTAGCTCTGTGCAAAAATTAAAGGATTTTGAGACTAATCAAGATCCCAGAGTAACGTACAAAAGAGAAATTGAAATTAGGAAAAGGATTTAGAAGTAAGAATGAACTTAGGTCCACACGTGCACACAGGTCTAAAGTATCAAAAATTAGTGTTTTTTCTACTTGGAATATGTTCTTCAACTATAACTTTAAATGCATTAACCAAAGCCGGTACATAATGAAAGTCGGAACACAAAGAATAATATTTTTCAGAACTAATCTATTGGTAATAATAAGGTTGTCCTCACCATATGTGACAATATTTTCGCCTTCTTGTCCACACCATCAAAATGAGTCAAAAGACAAATTGCGAAAGAGACTATGAGAAAAAATCGGCGGCATCGTTTAATGAAATCATAGAGCCTTTGTTAGGAAGTATTGCAACCTGCAAATTTGTTTAGTTCTCGTTACTTAAAAAAACAAAATATCTACAAAATAAAATGTGTGAGACAGTATTTGTTATTGTCCTTTTTGCGCCTCTATTGAGGAAAATTTTTATGCTAAACAAAAAATGGTTCCCACGACTATTGTAAATGTACCACTCTAGCCATTATTTTTCTTATGTTATTATTCGAATTTATTCATGTTTAGTCATTTTTTTTTCCTACATATATGTGTGTTATACTGAAAACTTTCTTCAGGTGAAACTTTCCATGCCTGGAAAAATTAATTTGAATTATTACTTGTATATTTTATTTTCTAGATAAGTCACAGAAAAAAGGTTTTTCTCACCTGAGGTGATAATTACATTTTCATACCTAGAAGAATTTCCAAACACTATTCTCTCCATAAAAAAGACTGTGAGCGACAATATTTTTCATTTTTTCGTCTTGCAATTTTATCCAAAAACTAACCTGCCCTATTGAATATTCAAATTTTTAAAATTTCATTTCAAAATATATCTCCTACCTCTTCTATTCTCTCGAAAAACCTTTGAAAAATATGATACAATGGTATGACTTGACATTGTTAGAAACAAACAAAAACATGGTGGCTACATACTTACATCTGGAGGTTTCGCATTTGTTTTTGTTTCCCTACCCCACCTTTCTAAAAATGTTTCCCTTTTCCAGTTGTTTCAATTTTTATTTCTTTTTAAAAAAAAATGGCATCGTGGATACTGAATTCATCTTTTCGACCTTTTGACCTTAATAAAACTTTGTTTTTTCCTCTTCCTAATTTTTAATAAGAAGTAACACCATCACTCACAGGCACGTTTTTTTGTTTCATTACTTGCTTCTGTTAAATTTTCACCCATACCCAATTTTCTCACCTGAAAAGGGTGATAATG
Source organism: Caenorhabditis sp. 38 MB-2015 (assembly GCA_900536415.3). NCBI lineage: Eukaryota > Metazoa > Nematoda > Chromadorea > Rhabditida > Rhabditidae > Caenorhabditis > Caenorhabditis quiockensis. The sequence goes on from LR551804.1 coordinate 9,255, forward strand.
ACAGATTCGTACCTATAACAAATATAAAACACTATTCTTTCCACAACAATACTGTGAGCGACAATATTTTTATTTTTGTTATATTTTTATTTTATCCAAAAACTTTGGTACTTTGACTGAATTCCAAATTATTCTCTTTCATTTCATTTTGAAAATTATCTCCTACTTTTTCTATTCCCTCTCAACACCTTTGAAAATATGATACAATGGTATGATTTTACATTTTTTGAAACAAACAAAAACATGGTGGCTACCTACCTACATCTGGAAGTTTCACATTTGTTTTTGTTAGAAATTCACTTTTTTTTTCTGCTACACCTTTCTCAAAATGTTTCGTTTTTCCAGTTGTTTCAATTTTATTTGTTTAACGGAAAAAATGACATCGCTGATATTAAATATATTCGCTCGTGATTAATACCCCATTACATTTGACCTTTAATATAACTATGTTGTTTCTTATTCCTAATTTGTAATATTGAGTCACTCACTAGCACGTTTTTTGCTTCTGCTAAGCTGTCACCCATATCAATTTTCTCTTTTATTTTCACTGTATATTTCTATTTTGGCTAAAGTAATCTATGTATATTTTCAGGCGAATTTAATCATGGATCGAAACTTTGAGATGGAAGTTGCCACTGCCTTAGCCTACTTTGCCGGATTTGTTCGACACATTCTTCAAGCTCTAGCTGATGATGACTGCGAAGACGCTGAAGAACTGCTTCATCATCCGGACGAGACAATTCTGAGAAATATCAATGTTTCTCATTTAATTGAGACCACATGGGTGATGAAGGTGATGGAGGTGAGGTTGAAATTGTGATATAAACTTTTCAATAAACAATTTTGCAGAATTTGACAAAAGTTGAACAACAAATCGAAACGAATCAACTTCATAACATTGTGCCCAGAATGGAGAAAATAGCAGTTTTGTTGCATATTTATGTTGCTTATTTGAACCCTGAACTCCTTGAAGAATTTGACTTGGTGAGTTTATGAAAAAAAAAAAAATTCAAACTTATAAAAATTTCAGGACAGAAACAACGCGATGCTTGGAAACGCTCTTTCGAGATTCTTCCGAATTCGTCATTATATTTATTTCAATCTCATTGATTAAACTGCTTTTGATTATTTCAATTCATCGGGTTTTTAAAATCAAACGGTTTTATATGATTCCCAAGTTTTCTTCTAATTTTTTTGTATCAATTTTTTTTAATGTGTATTTGTTGTTTCTAGTTTATTTGTTTTTCGTTTAGAATATTTTTCGTTCAAAATAAAATAAAACTTTCTAGTGTAATATCTGTTCTCAAAATCAAAAATATAAAATATTCAACATTACAAACTTGAGCCCGATTCAGAAAAAATGTTTGGTTCTGTTGATGACTCATTAACCAAGATCAAACATCGACATCCAGCGAAATCATATAATGGTTTTGGTTGAAACATTATCAATTCGCTCGATATAAAACAGCATTCGTTTTTGCATCTTTTTTCTTTATCACTATGTAGAATAAATTCTGTAATATCTTGAATTCATTGGATATTTTTTAGGGTCGAATGTAATACAAACTGAAGCATGCATTCATAGAATAAAAGAGTAATTACGAAAAGTTAAAAGTAGAGATTCAAAAAGAAAAAGAAAATCAAAAACACCTCATCAAGCAGGTGCACATTTCTTTTGTTTGAAGTTGTAAAAAGTTGTAATTGTCAATATAATAGTATAGTATGCATTCATTAATTTTGAAAAAATGATTATATTGCTAAATGGAGAAACCATTAGAAAGGTATTCATTTTTTGAGTTCAGTGCTTTCAATTATCTATGGTCAAAACAGGCAGAAAATTATATTTTGGGAATTTCTTGTCTGAATTTTAGGGTTGTCCATGATATATCGTTTGTTTTTCAGACGTATGAGTCATCATTTTTTTTTTCGAAAACCCTAATGTTATTCTTAGATGTAGAAAAAGGCAGATTGTGAAAAAATTTTGATACTTTTTTTTACAAACTAATGAAAGGGATAGTTTTGTTTTTTTTTCTTTCGAAAGTTTAGCAGCACACTTTTCATTTAACAATTACAAAGAAAATGTGGCTAAAATTAATTTGAACCTACTCACTTTGGATACGACCGAAATCCGAATCAAAAAGGATTATAATTAGTACATAAATATATGCTTTTCTTTTCAGTTTTAAGTATTTTCTCGTGATATTCAAATTTAGTTTCTTTCTTTTTTTTGTATGAGAGAAAAGCTAGTGTCTCAAAAGGTATGATTTGTTTATATTAAGAGAAATATCTTTTTTTTTCAATGGTAATTTTTGAGGTGCAAACGACATGTGTAATGAAGCTCCCGCCCTTTTCACCGTTTATGTTCGCGTATTTTTGTTGTTCACCCTCTTCTGTCTGTGCCTTCTTCCTGCTTGCTGTTGGTTGCATGTTACTCATTTGAACGTTCCTCTTTTTTATTCTGTTCGTTTTTATCTTATAAGAGGAACTTTTCGATACAGATTTTTCTAGTTTCATTAAAAAATTCTAATTTTCAGTTTTCAATTCACAATCCTCTTGAAAGATGGAGTTCAAAATCAACGATGCTGAAAAAGTGAGTTCCACTACAAGCTGTGATTTCGAACCCCGTTTTTTTTCAGGCGCTTCTTCAAAAATGGATGGGTGATTGTCAAAAAATTATCTCAGTTTTGGAACAATATTCGGAATACAACACACGTTCTACTTTGATCGAAGTCAGAAAATTGTTGACAGAACTCCAAATGGTGACAAATACCAGAGAATTTGACGTAAGTTTTGAAAGATTGGACAATTTTTGAGGGCCCACCAAAAATAACTGCAACTTTTTTTGTTTGTGATCATTAGTGCAAAAAATCAATGTGGTTTTTACTATCATCAAAAAATATCATTTCAGCTAGTCCGCATCAAATCACCAAAGACAATCGCAAAATGGGTCGACATGATCAGAAACGGAGCGGATGTTTTCCAGAATTTGAACAATCTTCGTATTTCAAATTATTTGTCGCGTGATGAGTAGAATATTTCTGTTTTTCTGAGTTTTTTAGCATATAATGCAAATAAATTTTTTCTCCAACCGAAGAAATCATTAAATAATGTGAAATATGGTCATAAACGTTGGATACGTAGCAGAACAGAGTTCAAAGTTTTTTGTCGTGAAAAAGTGTATCTCTATGTGATAAAGTGAAAAATAGTACAAATTGTTCTCTGCAAACTATAGTTGGACAACGACTCGACTAATTCATCGACTCGACGACGACTCGTCGAGTCGATTTGCCAATAATGAACGACTCGACTGTCGACTGCAGTCGGTCAGTCGATTAGGCGAGTCGATCAGTCGTTTGTTTGCAGTCGAGTCGATTCGACTCCCACTAAAAATAAAAAAATTCAGAAATTGAACTGAAAACTTTGTCCCTAAGGGTTTTTGGGTATGGCGAACATCATGCTGGTGTTTATTTTTCACGGGAATGAGCTGCACCTGAGTTTTCACGTGTTTTACGTGAAGAAATGATGGTAACGGATTAGGCTAAAAGTTTCAGAAAAAGGGTTTTTGGGTATGGCCAACATCATGGTAATGTCTGTTTTTCACGTGAGTGAGCTGCACCTGAGTTTTCACGTGTTTTACGTGAAAAAATGATAGCTACATTCTCTAAAAGTCATGATTCATGCTAGAAGAAAGTGATAAGAACGTTAACGTAAAAAATAAACATCACCATGATGTTCACCATACCTGAAAACTCTTATGTTTCAATTTTCAGAGAAATCCGTTTAAATTATTTTTCACGTGAAACACGAGATAACTCAGGTGCAGCTCATTTCCGTGAAAAATAAACACCACCATGATGTTCGCCATACCCAAAAACCCTTAGGGACAAAGTTTTCAGATTAATTTCTGAAATTTTTATTTTTAGTGGGAGTCGAGTCGACTCGACTGCAAACAAACGACTGATCGACTGCAGTCGACAGTCGAGTCGTTCATTATTGGCAAATCGACTCGACAAGTCGTCGTCGAAATTTAGTCGTTGTCCAACTATACTGCAAACACTGGTTTGTCAATAGAGCATGTTTGCCTCTTAAAATTGTTTTCTTATTCGCAGATTTTTTTGATTTGTGAATTTATAATACGGATGTGGGAATTTCGAGAAAAAGCTTGGGGTACCTGTTTCTTGAAATATCAGTCCAATAATAACACTGACGATTAAACATAGACTTTATTCACACTGAGATAAATATATAATTTAAAGACAATTCAATAATAGAAACCGTATAAATAAATGATACCTGCTATGAATAAAACAGAGTGGAAAACTATATTATGAGATCGATAGTTTGCTCCTATTGACTTTGGTTCGCCGTTTTTTGTTGACAACGTGTTGAGTCTTGCGCATCCATGATGGATCCATTTTATGCTTCTTGGCGCGTTGAACAACATCTGTCTTCTTAGGTCGGATGAACTCGAAGTTCTGGAAAAAGTTTGGTTTAAAAAATGCAACTTGGGTTATATTATTTCTTTTTCACGATGTTGTTGTTACTAGTAAACAAAAGATTAGATATAATAGTATTATACTCACTAGCCTATTGATTTTCATTTTTCTCAATTTAAAAAAAAAATGAACACTAATCACTGTGAATGAGAATCATGTAGTGATAAAAAAACTCACCCAAAACTTTCTCAAAATGGACCTCTCATATTGGATTCTCATTAGGAACATGAAATTAAGAACTCCAATGCGCATTGCTTTTCCACCATTATTAAATTCTCTCATATTCGCCCGAGTCTTGGCATTACTGAGATGAATTATATAATCGATATCGTCCCAAGCGTAGTCTTCCTCATAAAAACTCATTCTGAAAGAATAAATTTAAGTTTCGGAAAATAAAAAGAATAACACAAGAAAGAGAACGATTAACCAAAAAAAATTTTCTCTAAATAACGAAGTTAACGAATGTTCACAAGTATTACAGAAAGAAGTTTGTTTTCTGAAGCATGAAAAATCAATGTATAAACACGAGAAGAAATTTATGAAAAATGAACCAATATTGGCTAATTATAGCAATGAACGGTGTGTCACTAGAGCTGCTTTGCCTCATCGTAAAAAATGGTATATCACATAAAGATAATATCACTCACAAATGAAAAAGTAACAAAACAATTTTCTTTTGTAATGTTTGAAAATAGGTTCGATAGTTGGAAGATATTTTTGATAAATGAAAAAAAAAACAGAAAAATGGTCAAGTTTTTGAAAAAAAAACAACAGCGAGAAGATTTCGTAATCATTTATTCTTATATGTGTATACACGGCGACGAGCAGATGCACAGAACATGAATTGCAGAATTATTGTTTTTTTTTTTCGAAAGAAAATGTGTATATTCGTATTGCTACTTTGAAGTCGTATTATGTATAAATAACACGGTTTCAGAAAACATTTTTAAAACAGTGAAATGAGGAATTGTAGGAGAAAACGTAGAAAGGGTAGATATATTTCTGAAATTCAAAAAAAAACAATGTATTTGAAATAGAACCGACGATTTTTGAACACAAAAATGAATTTTTCTCTTTTGTTCATTCTTAGATGTTCATAACATCTAAGTAGTGGTTTGAAAATACAAGAAAATGACGAAAAGTTAAATGAGTTGATTTTACGCTTATAAAACTTTCGTAATTATTGCCTGAGAATTTAGTCCCATATATATATATACTCGTTTTTCAAAATAACATTTCACCAAGAACGAAGAAATCAAAGTAATTCATCATATTATACAAGAACCGTAAGATTAATGATATGTATGTTTGCCTGAGTTGACAAGAGATGACCCGAAGAATCAATCGACTCGTTTTTTTTTCTGGGCGATTTCGTCGGTCTTGCGCACCCAAGAACTGTCCATTTTGTGCTTGATGGCCCGCTTGACAGTGTTGGTTTGACGGGTGCCAGCAAAATTCTGAAAAGAAACATAATTTCAATAATTGTAATTGAAGGTAAATTAGTAATGTCAGATGAAAATTGTTTGTTTTACAATCACAAAGATGCACACTATTAACTGTGAAGCAAGATTTTCTGGTAGTAATTCAAAAAAAACTCACCCAAGTTTTGGTCCTCTTCGCATTTTCCTCTGTGACAACTCGCATCAAAAATAACAAATTTGTTAGCCCTTTCCTCATATTGGCTCCTTTTTTGAATTTTGGAATAAGTTCTTCATTTTTGAGATGACCATTTTCAATAACACGATAAATCTCTTCATCGGTGATTGTCTCGCTCATTCTGGAAAATGTATATTGGCTTCGGTTCTGAGAAAAAACAAAATAAAATGCAATAAAATATTAACGAAGTGAAGGTTTTTTTTTTGATTAAAATGAAATCCCAATTTTATCAAGAACAAAGGCTTTTTCAGAAATCAAGAAAAACAAAATATTTGGAATGAAACGGAAGATGTTCAAACAAAAAAAAAATTCATTTTTCCCTGCCAAACTTGGTTTGTCATTAGAGCACGTTTGCCACATTGTGAAACTTTTTACTGGAATTTTGTTTTTTATTTATTTTTTGATGTTCAGAACAGCTGGGTAGTGAGTTTATAATACAAAAATGTGAGAATTTTGACAATGAACTTGGGATACCTTTTTTGAAACATGAGTTTAATAAGAACACTAATGATTAAAATAAATTTTATTCACAATGAAATCAAAAGAAAATTCGAAGAACTAATATTATAAACTCTGTATTTGAATGATGATTTTGAATCGAGACAGAGTATGGGTGGTATCAATGGGAAAAAATATATTTTAGGATTCGAAGATTTGCTCTTGTTGATAATTGGTGCGTTGTCTTTTGTTGGCGACGTATTGCGTTTTACGGAGCCACGACTGATCCATTTTATGCTTCTTGACGGGTTGAATCTCATCTATCTCCATATGATCAACAACTTCAAAGTTCTGAAAAAAGTGAGCTCAACTATTGCAACCTGCGCAACGTCAAATTTTTTTGAGTAATAGATTTTGTGGAAAGTAAATGATTATTAGGAGAAATTTGATTTTGAGACCTTCTCTCATAATTAATCCTCAATTTTTGAATTCTTTAACACACCCCTTATTTTTTCTAAATATCAAATTACTTCTTGAAAAAATTTCTCCCAAAACCTCTTCGCAGCTGCCTCCGTTCCAGTTCGCTTCAAAAACATGCAAAGTCTAAATGTTTTCTGAAAATTCAATTGTTTACGTTTCGCACGTATCAACCAATCAGTTATTTTGGGCACAGCGCCTCTCAAAATTCGATCGACGATTTCCTCGGAAATGTTTTCTTCACAGGATGTCATACCTGGAAATGTGTTTCGGTTTTGATGTTACGGAAAAAAAGGAAAAAAAGAAAGAGATATTATGTTCCCGTTTTCCTGATAATAAAAGAACGCGAACAAAAAAAAAACAAGACCGGTACGAAATGAGAAAACGTTCATGAATAATCAACCGACTTTGACTTATTATAACAATTGGGAGTTTCTTAGAGCAATGTTGTGAAAAACGGTGTATTACAAAAAGATAACATTATTTATGTATAAAAAAAACAATAACTTTTTTTTTGAAGATATAGCAAAAAACTATGAATTGCAACAATTTTTTGAATTGTTTGTAGACACGGAAAATTTCACAGAAAATTTGAGTGATAAACAAGCAAAAAATGTTAGAAAATTAGGAAAAACAAGCTGTGTGGCACAGAAATGGAAGAATTGACTTATTGAACAAGTGGTGAGACTGTTTTATCATCAATTTTTTTTAGAACTGCCGTCTTTGTTGAGAAAACTGAAAAGGGAAAATAGCGAAAGGGTGCGAGATACCAAAACATTCGCAGCGTAGAAAAAAGTGGTGTGGCATTATTGAATTGATTTATTGAACAAAAATATCATGGACGTTGATTGTTGGAAGAAAAAAGTTGATGAGACAACACGAAACCAAAACATTATGTTATGAGTTTTATAAAAAGTAAAAACTTTCTTATCTAATCATAAAATTGTGTAGCAAAGTCCAGCTTTTTGCTATTTTGAACTTACTGTTCAAAAAGAAGGATTGAAGATGAAAACTACTATGGAAAGCAAAAATAGTGTTTTTGCTTTCCATAGTGTTTCATATTTTTATGAGAAAATTTTTTTGGAGATAAGAGGGTAACGTTTTAGGATCATTCGGTGACCACAACAACCTACTGACAACTGACGATACTTGACCACAAAAATGAGTGCTCTCTGTCACCTTTTTTGTACTTATAACATGGTTTATTATCCACCATGTCCATTTTTGAGCTTTTTTTTTGATTCTCAGCTAGTTGGCGGGTTGGTTTGACAGACTTTTATACTCTTTTGAGTACCAGGAAAATACGTAGTATTTTTTTAGAAAGAAGTTTTCAACAAACATCAAATAATCAAGTATAGGTATGGTTTTGAAGTTCTGATGAATTGAAACTTGAAAATGCAAAAATAACTTCAATATAAATCTGTATCACAATAAAAATTCAAGAACACAAAAACAAAATAACCGTATTTGAAAGTCATGAAAATTGGTCAGATAAAACTTTAAAGTGGCATATTTACAGATATAACTTTTAGATTATGGAAATAGAAGGAAAATGACTACTACTGTTAATTAATATCTTCACGTTTTCTTTTGTAGGGAACAGCAGTTGTCTTGCACACCCATCGCTCGTCAAGTTTCCGTTTGATGGCTCTTTTGGCAGCACGAGTTTGGCACTGCTTGTTGGAATTGATTTGGGGAGCCTCGAACGCCTGAAAAATTAGTTAATTTTGTAACATAATTACAAGAAATGCTTTAGAAAAATCTGAATATTAAGTACCATTAAACATTTTTTTAAAAGAAAAAACACTCACCCAAATTTCTCTATTCGCATAAATTTTCTTCAAAAAATTGATGTTCAGAAGCATCTTATACAATTTCGTACCTCCATACTTCGATCCTCTGGGACTTTTTTTATATTTAGTGCATCCAGTATCATATAACATATCGATATCAAATTGAGAAAGTGTTTCTTCGTCAGATTCCATTCTGCAAATCAATTTGATTAATTCTGTCAAAAAAAAAATAATTTGGAGATAACGATTTAAAAAAAAACAAAGAAACAAATTCTCTATGTCAAATTTCAATGGTTGATATCCAGCTCTACCGAAAACGAATTCATTTAACTCTATAACACAATGACTTTTCGTTGAAATGCTATTGGTAACACTAAAACTACTTGGCAGAAACGAAAAAAATACATATTTAAAGAAATTATTGAAATCAAACAAAAAAAAAGAATAAATCATGAATTGTAGTCGTCCCTCCCGTTTTATCAGTAGAGCAGATTTGCCTGATAATGATAAAAAGTTTACGTTTTTCAAGTTTAATCTCACTAGAAGTTAGTTTTTTTCTACTATAACAAATACATGATATCATCATAATCGAAACAACCAGAAAAATCCAAATTATAAAAAAAAAAAAATCATTGTCACGCGAAGCTGTTTACGTCTGAAACTTGTTTTGATGTGACGTGCATATCGGGAGCATTATTGAAGTTTTCATGAAATGCATGATTGAAAAAGAAGATTGACAATTTATATTTCAAGAATATTAATCAACGTTTTCGAAAATACAAGTACTAGAAAATTATCAAAATACTTCGTTTTGCTGGAAAAAAATGAGTAACAATTAAAAAAACATGTGATCATGTGTGAGATTTTTGTCACCAAAGCACAAAAAAGAGAACACATTGATTCTGGTTAAAAATTAGCTTTAGTATACATTCTCAGAGGTGTGCTACTAAAGCAGAAGGTTGGTTTATACCTAAAATGATATCAGAGATTTCAAATTTGAGGATAACACGAAAATAATTGTCGCGTGTAGGATTGTTCAGTGATATGGAGTTGTGCATGTCGAAAAATCAATAAATTGAGAGCATAATGAAGACAGGAGCTGTTTAAGAACTTGCGAAGTAGTTGTTCTCATGAAAATTGAAGTGTTATTTTTCACACATGGTTTTTTACTTGAAAAAACATGATAAATCTTCGTTTTGGTAATTTCAAAGTGTTATTGGAAGGATATAAAACCTCCTGGGGAATTTTTTTGACTCATTGTTGGATCTAGAATGCACAACAGTTTATAGCACTCTATCGGCTCATTGTCCAACTGTGAAATACAAGGTTTGCCGATTTGCAACCAATTTGAAATGGGGCAAGTTAATGAATGGAATAAAGATCTATTCAAGAATGAAGAACAACGATACCTTCAAAAAACCAACTGAAAAATCATGACAATCGAATGTTTGTTTTTGTCCGTGTTTCTGACCATTTCCTTGGCATAAATGATGTCATGCCAATCAACGGATGATCAAATCAAACGTGGCTGTATTCTCATAAACTAATCTATTTATTTTACATATTTTTTGTACCAACGAAAACTGACAAAATAAAATATACTTAACGTTCACCGTGGAAAAATACATATTTACACATTACAAAACTAAAACACCGAGATGATATAAAACCAAATTAATTTGAATGATTGTAATACTCATTCGAATCGTTTCCTCTTGGCCGATATGAAAGTGGTTATACGAATCCAACGATCATCAAGTTTCCTTTTCGAGGCAGTAGGTTTGACAACACATTTCGCAGACTTCTCCATAGCTTTGATTCTCAGTTTCTGAAAAGTTTTTAATAGGACTTAGTCTGTGTTTTTTAATCATGTTATTTTCTGTTGCAAAATGCCCCAATGGGAGAAATAGTGGCTTGAAGAGAAATTTTTTTAGAAAACTTACACGTTTCCGCTTGCGCTCTCGAGCAGCAATCTTCTGCGCGCGAATTCGCTTCAAGAACAACTCAATAGTCACAAACTTTCGCATTTTGGGACCTCCTTTCATCCATCCCCTATGTTCTCGTTGTTTCTTATTTCCCAGTTTATACATTCTTCGTATGGTTCGGCGTGACACAGGCTCTTCGTCGTAGATATCCATCCTGGAATGGTATTTAAAAAAAACACTGTTTCTGCCACATAAATATCAATTTGGATTTCAAACCAATAAACAAAACAGTAAAATTCAAACATAGTTAACTTCATGTACAAAATAGACAACATAGACATTAACAGTTAGAGTGATTTCACTTCTTGGGTGGGATCGATGTTGTCTCACGGAGCCAGCGATCGTCAAACTTTCTCTTTGCCGCTGATTGTTCAACCAAGCATTCTTTGCAGTTTGGTGAAGGAGCCGTGACGAGATTCTGAAAATAAAACACATCTTATCAAAATTTTGACGAAAATGTAGTTTAGAGATTTTTTGTGAGAAAATTCTGATAAAATGTGAAACTGCCAATTAAAATGACAAAAAAATGTTGAGAAAAATGCGGAGATTATTGGCAAGAAACATGTAATTTGATAGATTTTCGGAGGCTAATCAACGTTATTTATTTAGTTATTCGAAAAATGAATTGCGCAACTTTCAACCTCAAATTTACTAGAACATTTTTTTCAGTAAAAAACAAACTCACATTTCTCGATGGTTCTACCCTCTTCGCGTTTCGCTTTGATTGATAGTTCTTTAAGAAGCTCCAGTTGATAACGTTTTTTCGCATTGGATTACCACCATCAAGCCATTCTGGATAAGCATCTCTTAGTTTTCGGCAACCGACCAGGAAGAGTCTCGAAATCTCATAATTGCAGATTTTTGGCTCCTGCCAATCAGTCATCCTGAAAAAATTAGTTTTTGGGGTAGAAAATTCGTTAATCGGAAAATCGATTCAAAATTTTGTTGTTTAAAAATAAAACAAAAGTATTCTAGAATATTATTAGGACAAGGTTGGGTTCTATCCTAAAATAGGGGTCCCAGAATAATATAGAGGTCCCAAAAAAATGTTTTTCTTTGTTCAAAGACGGAGTTGTTCGAAAAATAAAACAAAGATCAAGAGAATCAACAAATCAACCTTTTCAATAGGGACTATGGGCCCTTTCAATAGGGGCAATGCGCCCTTTCAATAGGGGCTATGCAGGACTATTTCACTTTTTGGACCACTTTTTCTTTGAAAAAAAAATTGAGCACCCTTATATAATTTTGGGACCCCTATATTATTCTGGGACCCTTATATTATTCTGGGACCGCTTTACTAGGATATAACCCAAGGTTGTTTTATCTTTCAAAAATTTCTGGAAAAATAATACATACGTGTATATCTGAAAAACCAATTCAAATAATTTTTGTTCAAAAACACAAACGAAAAGCAATCCAAATTTTGATGTGGTGTATGGGATTTTGTATATGGGATTTTATCTCATAAAAATAGGCAAAAAGGAAGATCCCTGGTAGAAGATAATTGTTTTATATATTTTTTTCGAATCAATAAAAATGAGTGTATGGATAGGACAAAGAAGCATAAATTATACCGACTTTGAATAAACAAAGTGGTATAAAGTTGTATTTCATCCACCATATGGTGCGCAAGTCGGAAACTTTTTTTTGACACTTCTTATCAGTTTTAGATGAAGCATGTGACTAGGAAATAACATGAAGGTGACTCATTCTTAGAGGATAAAATGAATAACACTCAGTGAAGTCCCCCAAAAAAGATTTCAAACTAATATAGATAGGCTAAGAGTATTTTGCAACTCTTGAAAAATATTTACAAAATTCTGAACTAATTGATTATAAGTTTATTTACAAAAATTAGAAATAATACAACAACGTGAAATATTAGAACACTCGATGAATAACTTCATTCATTCTATGGATTTCAAGCTTTCTCTTGAGTGCCATCCGCCGGATCTTGTTGGATTGCCTCTTCGATAGCGACGTTGTCAGTATTCTGGAAAATACATATACATTATTTTTTAATTTCAGTGTGAAACTTTTTGTAAACTTACTTCAATTAGTGCATCAGCCAGCTGTCCCAAATGATTTTGAGCCATGAAGTTCAGAAAGTTTCTGTTGACTATGAAGATTCGCATTTGCTTGCCTCCATCATTCCAATCATCGAGCATATCGGCGTTTTTCTCGCAGCCATTAATTATAACCGACTTCAAATCAAATAGGGAGATTTCGTCTTTCCAAGGATTCATCCTGAAAATCAAGATCTTGTTACTAAAAATGACTTGTACTACGAAATTCGAAAGAAGACAACAGACAACAAACAAACGTATACATGTTTCTAGCACAATGTGTTAAAGTATAAAAGAAGATAACTTTTGCTGAAACATATCGATGTGAACATACGACAAATACTCTGGTGTTCACGAGCAAAATCATATATTCAATCAACACATTTTTGTGAATCATAGCGATATGATGAGTCATGCCTACAGAGATCAAGATGAAACTAAGACAGAAATTAGAAACACAAACCAGTGAACCAGAGAAGAAACAGTAGACAAGAAAAATTCTAACTTTTTAGAGAAAGTTCTAGAGTGTTCAGAACACTCAAAACATAGCAAGCACCACAAACCGACAATTGTCGGCTACTTGTTTATGCGATTCCCTAAACGGTCAAAAAAATCAGTCGCTGTTTGATCAATCACGAAAATACACTCAATTTCGAATTACAAATTTATCAAAAATTATGAGAGATAAAACAATTCATTAGCTATTCAAAATGGAGAAATTCTTTTGGCTTTTGTTGAGAGTTTGCACAAATCCTGAACGTCTTCCAACTTTCTCTTGACACCTTGTTTAGCCGGATCAGATGTAGTTGTGCATTTCGTGGAAGTTTGATCAGAAGGAGTCTAAAAATAAATATTATGTATTTCATATGAAGATTTTCAAAAAAAAAAAAGAACTCACCTCAAGTGATTTCTTAGCTCTTTCAGCCACTCTTTTCGCTTTGATGGATTTTAGAAAATTCAGATTCGTGATGAATTTTCTCATTGTGGTCCCACCATCTAACGAATTTTTCAAGAATTCCGAGTTATTTTTGCAGGCGAGGATGATAGTGTTTTTTCTTTCTTTTGGCGTCATTTCTTCTACTTGGAAACCCATTCTGAAAACTACATTTCGTGTTGAACGAAAAACAAATATCAAAAAAAAGAGGTAAAAAATGAACAGTCAAATACCAGTATAGTCCTTCTGCACAAGAAAAATGAGAAAAAAAACGTTATGTGGTTGGACAAAAAACAATCACTCGACGTCAATCTAGCTTTTTTGTGTAAACACCGCTACGCAATGTTGCAGAAACAACGTTTGAAATTCATTTTGAATCATTCTTTTGAGAAATCGAAAAACAATTTTTTTGTGGCATGTATGGTGTTTCTTGAAAAAAGCGAATATTCAGAGTCTCAACCTAATCAAATAACGACAGAATCACCAAATTGTTATATTATAATCATCGAAAATGAATCTACGCGCACAAAGAAAAAAAAAACATAAAACTGAACGCGCAATGAAAAAATAGAACCATTTTCAGACCTTAGGAACAACAAAAAGAGCATCAAATTGGCATAATTCTCTCATAAAATCATATATATAAAAACGAGTACAACTCGAAAAAAAAGAAAAGAAACTAGCGATCATGCAAATCTGATTTAATGAATACCTTCACTAATTCACAGAACGAGAAATGAGAGTTTGATGATAATGTTGATATTTTTTTTCATTTCAAGCCTCAAACCGCAACAGCAATGAAAAACAAATGAACTTATTCGTGAAAAAAAATACTAGCAGATATAACAACAATGACAAAAAAGAAAACCTCAAGTGATAATGCAAACGTGCTCCAATGAGAACGTTTTAACATGAGTAATCGATTCACATTAGAGTGAGAGGTTTTTCAATAAGGAAGATAAACTAAATACAAACTATACATTAAAGAGAAAACCTAGAAAATCTTTACAAGAAGTGAATCATTTACTAAAAAATAAAACCAAAAACAAGCGGCCGTATTTTTCACATACGATGAATCAGAAAATCACAGAAATGAGAGAAAATAAAACTGTCAAAACGATAATGCAAATCTGCTGTATTGAACGCCTTCACTAATTGAAAAATGACAATAATACATCAAACTTCGAGCAAAATTATTGAATTATCAGAGTTTCTATCAAACAATGAGAAAAGAGAAAACTTTTCAATGATAAAGCAAATCTGCTCCAATAAGAATCTCTCTCTCTCGCAAGTATTATGTTTTAGAACATAGTAAATATTATTCATAAACAAAATTGATTGGATAATACGACTTTTTTAAAATGAGCACAAAAAACCTTACAAGAAGTGAATCTATTCACAATGAAAATAGAAAATAGAATTTGTTTTTCTCCTGAATAGAGTACCGTTAGAGTGAGTAGGAACGATAAACATTCACACGATAATATAAAACTGCTGGATATTACGAAATTTCACACTTCGAAAATACTTCACAACTTTTTACTCTAACAGGGTTTTTTGAATAATAATGAAACTATTGTTGCTATAAAAATACTTTTTACCTCGTGAAAAAAAAATCTGAAATCAATTTGAGAAACAAAAACAAAACCGCGACGCAACCGCAGCTTGGCAAACATCCAACCAACGGATTCAGAAGGGAACCGCGATGCAGCCGCGCTCGCATACCCCCAAAGAGATATTTTTCGATGTTTCAATTTGTTTTATCGCGAGGTAGAACTTTTTTACAGTAACAATATTAGTCATCCAAAAAAATCCAGAATGTGAATAAAGTTTAACTCAAATCATATACCTAGCCTTATGAATGTGTCTTACACTATATTTTTAACTTTTACCTTCACGAAACTGAGACTAAATCAAAAAAAGAAGGGAAACAAAAACTATTAAAAAGAAAAATTGAACCTCGATAAACAAGGGAAATTCAAACATTTGTTTTTTTCTTCTAACGATGTGTTATTAGAGCATGTTTGCTTGATTCTCTAAACTATTTTGGCCGATGTTTTTGTTTTTAATGAATTTTTTTGGTTTTTTCTTACACGATTTGCGTGATTTTGGGTGAACAACGAAAAAAAGGAAAATATAGGGAAAAAATTAAAATGAAAAGTTTATAGAAAAAGTTTTCGTCTGTGACTGAAATATGAATTGTACATACAATTCAATAACGCACAAAAATCTCTATTTTATCTACAATGTGTGTTTTCAAAAAACTCACTGTTCTCCATGCTTTCGAGTATTCATTGCATTTAATTTTGCTGACCGCAAAGAAAAAAAGCTGCCAGCCGTTCCTGCCAGTCCAATTCAACACGATGCAAGTTTTCACTGCTTGTTGATATTCCGGAAAATAATTTCATATTTGCAATGAAACAAAATCCCAGAAGAGAGAATTAAAGCGTATACATGTTATTTTTGGTGATCATTCAAGTATTCAACCAAAATAGAAACAGGAGTCTGATAGATCATCTAGAAATATTACTAACTATGTTTTAGTATGATTCACTTTTACAAATCAAAACATGAAAAAATGTCAAAAAAAATGTACACGATCAAAAAATGAGTATGTATTTCAAAAATATTTTTTTTCGAATCGAATAAATGCAATTCACAAGTGCATACGCAGACAAAAGACACGATTTCAAGGTTCCAAAAAATGCATACGTAACTGTTCGTCAAAACAATTGAAATTCAAACTGAATTACGCAACATTTCTATACAAAAACTTTTATTTGAATGCCATAGATCTAGAAAAAAGATTCTGATAGACCACCCATACCGAAAACGCAATATGTTTTAGAAATTCTTTTGAAACTATAGAGAAGATTTGGCAAGTTCTAGCTTACTCCAAAATGACATCAAACTTGTAAGCTGAATAATTTTGTATTTTAAACGTTTTTTTTTATTGTTTTCCAAATTTTTGTCCACGACATTTTCCTACGATACACATGATCATCAATCGATTACATCACATTTCGAATGATTTGATTATCTTTCTATATAAACCAATTCTCAATGTATACCATCATAACATTATGTTCAAATATTTTGTTCTTCTCCTTCTTCTTCTTCTTACTGTCAATATCTTGGCGTCGCCGTTGTCAGGATCTTGTGGATTTGTCAGATGCCCAGTTATCAAAAAAGCTCCGGGTTAATTCATGATATTGAAATAAAAGTGTTACATATGAAAAAAAATTGTTGAACAGACACTCGCAATAGAAACATTTTTTGTATGTTTGATGAAATATCTTCGTCACAGAATAAAAAAGGAACCGAGTATTATGTTCTAGCAAATACTAGCACGATTCCCAAAACGAAAAATCCCCATTTCGACTCATACAATACCCCATTAATCCTTTTATAATCACGGTGATAGCTCGGAGATTGGGTGCACTTTTGCTCATGAAGATCCGAAATCAAAAACCCGTAAATTTATTTTCCTAGAAACTGTAAGAAGATATTTATACAAATACCGTGCTGAATCTTGAAAAATCTATCTTTTAACAATTCCACATAATTCGCATTCTTCATTTTTAAAAATAACTCATAGGAAAAAATCAAATTGTCGTTCCATTAATGAATCGTTGAAGAATATGGTTCATCTGACGTGGATGAGTTTTTGGAACAAAATGGCCAGCTCCATTGATTGTCAAAAATGTTAAATTATCGTAAACAGTCTTGTAACCACCGATTATGTGACCATCATAATACCACGCAGATTTACCAGCCAGCTTCTGTAAAAAATTGTAGGTGAGTAAGAATATTTTTTCAAACTCTGCATAGGTATAAGAAAAACCTCACTGCTAGTCCAAGTTGATTCGAAAACTTTTGTCCGATAACAAAATTGCAAACTGAGTCAACATCCCCATAATAAAGTAGCACTCGTATTTTATTTTCAACAATTTTTTTAATGTTCTCAGTTTGATCATCATTTCTTGACGGTATATAGTTTATTCTGTGATTACACATCATCCAGTCTTTCACCGAGGAAGGAACATGAAGAGCATCTCGGACTTCAGGAATGTTCAAATAATTCACAAGGCTGGATTCAGGTACACATTCTTGACTTGTGTTTTCTTCTGTCTGAAAACAATCACAATTTAATAATTCACAATCTCATAGTGAAACGAACTTGTGGTGAATATTTTCGGGAAATGGCTCCGTATTGCTTCGAGTTTTCAAGCAACCCATCGGCTTCTTGTTCTTCATTTGATTTACATTTCGAATGAAGATCATAACCGTTATAACGTACTTTATTGTTGAACTTGAGATAACAACCTCCAAAATCGCACCCATCAATTTTCCCATTACAACATTCAGACATTATTCTACTCCATAAATCTTCATCGATAACTCCATGAAAATACTCATAAAGAAGTTCAGTTTCAGATTTCAATTGGCTACTGACCAAACCATTGCCAATAGCTATTCCCTAAAAATTTATGTTTCTACCTATTTTCTTTTTGAGACTCACTTTCAAATTGAGGTTGAAATTTTTCAGTCCTTCTATAACTCGTACTGCTAGTGTTGGAATATAGATTCCAGCATAAGATTCACCGGTTATGAATACATCATTTTGGTTGAATTGTGGAAATTTCTAAAATTCAAAACAATGAGGCGAATTCTTTCAATTTATTTTCAAAACACCTACCGAATAAAAATGTTTTATGGCTTCGTAGTTATGAATTGCAGTGAGATCGTCATTAATTGTTGTGTTTCCATCAGTTGAATACGAAAATCCAACTCCTGCTGGTGATTCAATGAAAACCACAGACGCGTTTTTATTCCAAGAATATTCGTTTTCGCGCAGAGTTTTACCATCGAAGTTAACCAGAAAAGGACCTAATTCGTGCAACAACCCAATCAGAGAGGAACATCCTGGTCCACCATTAAACCAAAAAAACAATGGGTCTGTTTTCGGATCATTCTGCGATTCGACAAACCTGAAAAAAAAACAAAGAAAATGATTATCTAGAAAGTCTATAAAATTGTTACCAATAATGAAATTTTCTTGTAGGCGAAGCATCTAAATAACCAGAATAATGTTTGAAATTCAATTCATAATCTAATCCTGGTAAGTTTCTGACCTCATCAGAAGTCACATGAGCTATCAACAAAAGCAACAACCAGAGTGTCATTCTGCGAAATGTTGACTGGACGAATTTCGGAAGTGTATATTTATATTAATAATATTTCCCACTTCTTTGTTTTATAAAAAATTCAAAACATTCAAACTACAAAATGGAGAAATCGATTCTTCCATTACATAATTACTATTTTTTTAATGAAATAAGTTTATTTGTTTCAAATATATTCGAAATTTTTAAATTTCCGTTCCTTCGATGAACCGTTGGAGAATATGTTGCATTGGACGTGGATGGGTTTGTGGAACCATATGTCCAGCTCCATTAATTGTCAAGAAAGTGAGATTATCGTAGACAGTTTTGTAACCACCGATGACTCGATCGTCATAAAACCAGGCTGATTTAGCAGAAATTTTCTGAAAGAAAACATAATGGAAACAAACGAATGAATAACTTCACAAAGCCTATATCCAAACTCATACAGAAATTGTTCTCTACTCAAAACTTCTCATTTTCTGGCGAGAAAAATCTTTTGAAAATATGAAAGTTGTCTTACTTTAAGTCCGAGTTGATTTGAGAATTTTTGTCCCATCACAAAGTTGCAAACTGAGTCAACATCTCCATAATAGAGAAGTGTCCTTATATTGTTGCCAACAATTTTTCTAATGTTCTCAGATTGTTCACTATCACGTGGGCTATGATAATAATAAGAGACATCGTTATTACACATTTCCCATATATTTACGCTTGGAGGAATATGTAGAGAGTTTCGAACTTCAGGAGTGTTCAAGTAATGTTGGAGACTTGTTTCCGGCACACATTCTTGATTAAAATCATCATTCACCTGAAAGATTTTAATTTTTCTCTATAAGCTTATGTGACGAACTTTTGATGATTTATGTTGATTTTCTCTGTTCAACCATGATTTTTTCATATATCTGTGAAGTTTAGCGTTTTTGACCATCTCATCGAACTGTGGCATGTTCCGGCTGCATTTTGAATGTAAATCATAGGCATCAAACTCGACAAATCCACCGTGCAGTTCATAACTTTTCAAGTTGCACCCATCTATTTTTCCATTACAACAATCTATTGTGTTTTCCCATTTTTCTTCATCAATTAATCCATGGAAATACAAATAAAGAAAACGAGTTTCATAACTCAGTTGTCTACTGACCCAACCGTTGCCAATAGCTATTCCCTGCAAATTGAGACTGATTTGAAATCAATATTGTTTTTGTTACTCTTACTTTCAGGTTTATTTCAAAATCTTTTTGTCCATCGATAATTTGAACTGCCAATGTTGGGATATATACTCCAGCATAAGATTCGCCTGTTATGAAAAGATCATTGTGACGAAACTGAGGAAACTTCTGAAAAAAAAATCAAAATTACATCCAAACATAATCACGAAAATACAATGTAGAACTGTTT